>SKCR01041587.1:0-115919 GCA_019454045.1 Zanthoxylum bungeanum
TGGCCCAACAAGCCCATACTTCACCACAAAAGGTCCTAATGGATCCAAACGAAAATGTTCCCAAACACAAGCATACAAAATTAATTTCTACAGAGTGGCCCATCAATATTTCAGAAGCTTTTGGCCCAATCATCATAGGATACGAACTCGTCCCAGTTTAAATGGCCCAACAAGTTCGCATTTCTGACAAGAAGTCCAACTGCATCCAAATGAGAATGGTCCACAAGCACAAGGAAATAGTTGCTATAGGCCATACAATTCCGGTTTACGTGTGGGTTTGCGGGAGTGTAGACAAAGACTCTCGCTGGCGAAGGATTGCCCACAACTAGGTCTCCCCACTCAAGGGTTCGAGCGACCAAGTGAGCGCACCTTTTTTATACCCTAAAGTACATGCCAACAAGCTATGGTGTGTGACTGACTGTCAAATTGATTTCCCGTTATAGATTCCCCAAAGGGAGGGTGGAGCGAGGCTCTCTTAAGTACCCTAGCCTCTTAGGCTCTTATCGCTTGGTGACAGGAATAAACAACGAGTCCTCCAAATTAGTCCATCACAATAGGCTACATGTAAATGATTATCTAGGTGCCTTCACAGCTTTTCCTTATAGAAAGGTAGTGAATGAAGGAAGACACCAAAGTGCCTTTGATTAAACCCCTTTTATCTCACAGTAGACACGGTTAATTAAAGCACAAATCATAATATTACAAGACATTATTTCGGGGCCGATTCTCTATCCCCAGTGGAGTCGCCAGACTGTGGGACATAGAAACTGGGTGACACATGTTGTACCGGGATCGCGGCCCGATTGGGAGTACGGAGTAGCCCGCGGGGGACTAAACCAGAGAATAATGGAGTCGCCACCCGGTGTGAACCGGGAAAATAAGATTTAAGGCTGCACTCACCCCTCGCAAGGGAAGACCTCAAACCATTGGGTTCAGAATGGTCCCTTACTTATGCCACTTGTAATAAAATTATTTGTGCCATAATCTAACCAAGCCTAAGCAACATATTTCCAAGGATAATCTATTTCCAAGTTCGCATGCATAAATCAAAGGTTCATCTAAGATCACATGTAACACATTCTTAAGTTTGCATACAACCTATTTGCATATAATCTATGTCCAAATTTGCATGTATAAAAGTAAATTGAAATGCAGCAAGCATGCAAATTCATAAGCACATTATATTTATGGATACGGAAACGCAAGCAAACAATGACCATACAAGCATGCATAAAATTGGATCAGAATGATGGCAAACACATAATTTCACAAGCACATTGCATTGATAATCATGGAAGCGCAAACATGCAATAATTATACAAGCATGCATATTAAAGAGAAGCAATCAGGTTCGTAATACAAAGGGATAACCAATAGGGACAATTATGCATAAAATATGATGAAGAGGACTCAGTTCAGTGTATGCGCGTTCGTGTAGCGTTTGAAAATGCGTTCGAACGGTAAACAGAAAGTTCTTGTTTGTGTGGCATTTGATAACGCGTTCGAACGGGACCAGACCTGATGAAACAAATGCATGCACATTCGAGTAGCGGTCGTAAACGCATTCGAATGGTAAACAAAAGGTTCGCGTTCGAATAACGTTTGTAAACGCGTTCCAATAGAAATGAAACAGAATGCTCACGTTCGTATGGCGTTCAGAAATACGTTCGAACAGGGTTACAGTAGTGACCCCCAAAATGCAGTAAACAACATGACATATATGTGAACGGATGAATGGATGACACCTAATCAATAGTAACGGGCTAAAAGGCGTGGCACATCGTTGTGGCAAAGGTAACCCTTAGGCTTTTTATCCCTCAAGATGAAGGACCTTTTGTTAGTGATTCTAGGTCTCCAAGATCGAATTAAACAAGCATGAATCGGGTGAATACAATGATGGAAGTTGCGGAATACTTACATCGAGCGGTTGAGCGACGCTTTAGGCAACAAAATTCTTCACTGCCCACTTCACTGGTCACGCCAAAACAGCAGCTCAAGCTCACTGGTTCGGCCTTTTGGTCTCATTCGTCAAGCTCCAAGCTTTGTCGAATGGTTCCCGGCTCATGGGTGGACTTCCCTATCACCTTCGCATTGATCCTGGAGTGTGCTAGCACTCTTGTTCTTGCCACAAAAACGCACTTGGCTTCCCTCCATTTTCGGTCACTGCCCAGCAAAACCAGAAATGGCTTGAGAGAGAGGAAGAAGAAGAAGAAGAGAGAGAGGAGGGAAAAAATGTGTTATGTATTATTTTCTTAAAATTGGTAAATGATTTCCAAAACCTATACACCAATTTGTTTCCTCCAAAAACAAAGCAATAAATGCCAACCACACACATCAACTTGCCATCAATCCATCACTCAGTGAATAGTGACTGGCGTCAATCACTCAAAGTGAAAGACATCCATCACTTGATTGACGAATGATGTGACGCTAGATACGACTAGCGATTTGATGCTTGATTTAATTTGCCGCACTCGAATTCGAAATGTGAATGCGCTCGCAAATAATCTCGGGCTCAAGTTTGCCAATTCTCTCTTTAAATGATATTTTATCCCAGATAAAATATCTCTGCAATTAATCCCAGATTAATTTTCTTTCTCATCTAATTAATCCCAGATTAATTAAAAGTGCGAGTCATACGTCATCGGTGAATCTTTTGGAAGCGTAGTATACCGTAGTATTGCGTATTTTTGTCCAGCGTCGGATGATCACATGCAAGGCCTGGGGCTAGTACAGTGTCTGCCCCGTACGATGCATATATCGGATAACGAGCAACTAGTCTCTTTAGAATCGAATAATCATGACCAAGTCATATTATCCTGACGGTTGCAACCTTTATAGAGAACCAGTTCTGCTGCGCGATCATCAACTCCTTATGACTGGAGTGACACTTCCATCTTGACATCACACCCAACACACTACGATTCTCGATATACCCAGAATTGGCGTACACAAGAACCGGTTAAAGCCCTGGACGACCTCAACCAAAGTATATTGATTGTCGTATGCATTAGCGGTGCAAGTCTCAGGTTAAGACCAAATACACCTACCCTGATTTCGGACTTCCATAGACACATAGTCATACTACCAATGGAATTTCGAGGGGGTCTTATCCAGAGCGAAGTTGTTTCCTGTACCATCGGTAAAACATAACCTTCTATTACACTTACATGAGTATCCTATACCCAAATATATGAGAACTATGCCGTTGTGCCCTCACAACGCGCACAAGTGTAATACTAGTCTTTTACGCATTCATCGATGTCCAATCTCGATAATGCTCTGACTAGGGATATTTAATGATTTATCCTTCGTGGATTGATACTGTCTCATATCATTCTCAATCCAGGAACAAATCACATGGACCTCCTATCATTTATATATCTAGATGATCTAATCACAAATGATAAGAATGCAATTTCCTTTGTCACATAGTTAATTTGTACAACAACACCGTGATCTGTACAAATAGTGACGCTATGGGTCATAATTGTCCAACAATCTCCCACTTGGCCTATAGCTAGTCACTCGAGTGTCTGACACCCGAACTATATACGATTGGCTCAAACTGCTGAGAAAAGGTTTTCGTCGGCGGATTTCATGATTATCGTCTGATGCGATTTATACGATCATCACATCGCCACGATGTATGATCCGAACGAAACAGATGAATATCGAAGTATGTATCTGGATCGTTGATGAGACCATTAATTATTTAGCCTGTGCTCAAGCCTAGCTCAGCTGCTAACAGAATTATATCTAATCTAATTAGATTTATTATCGACCCAGAAGGCTTCTATTGCCGCCTTAGCTACAGCAATAACCCTCATTTGTTGTTTATTCGGTAACAGTATCTTGCTTGGAAGATTTCCAGCTCACTGTACCGTTATTCAAACTGTATAGTACCGTTGGCGACTTATAGTCATTTTCAGGAAAGCCAAGCTTTCACCGATTATTTTATGGGAATGTCATTTCCAAGAAATGACATATTATCATTATTATTCAGGACATTCACTGTCAGCGCGCTACCACTAACTTCCTTATATACACAAGAATCATTTCGTTTTGAATTAAACCATAAACTATTATGATTACATCAAAACGATAATTCCAAGAACCTAATGCTTGCTTTAATCCATACATGGATCGAATAACATGCAAACCTTTTTTGCTAGTTTTGGTACGACAAAACCGTCATGATGTTTTAAACATCCTCCAAAAGGTTTCTGTTAAGGAAAGTGGTTTTGCCGTTCTGTTGCCATATTTCATAAATGAAACATGCAGCAACAGCAAGCATTATCAAATGGATTTACCGTGGCAACAGGCAAAAGGTTTTCGTCGTAATCAACACAGTGTTGATAACTCTACCTTTTCGCTACAAGCCTAGCTTAGTACGTTGGTATGTTGCCTTCCATGTATGTCTTCCTTGAAGACTTATATATTACCAATAGGCACAATGCCTTGCGGTACATCAACTAGTGTCCAAACGTAGTTGGTATACATGGAATCTATTTCGGACTCATGACACTTTGTCATAATTAGGGAGTCGATACCTTGTATCACTTCCTCATACGTAGTCAGTTGGTATACCTCAAAAGATTAACATCTTTATAAGGTGAGATCAGAAACCCATACCCAGGATGTTCTCTGACTCTCTCCGAACTACGTGGTTCTTGTGTATTCGAAGATTAATGTTATAGTTTCATCCTTGATGAACTATATGTGTTCCATTAGGATTCGATGCCTAGAATAGTATTACTCTGATTTTCATCGAGTTATATTATCCTCCCACTTACCACTGCATATCAGTACTCCTCTCAAGAAAACCACATGGTGAGCAACAATCTAATTGTTCTCTTGTGAGTTGTATAAGTACAATACTTTGGTATCCCTAGGATAACCTACAATTGGCACGAAATCTGTCAAACAGATTTTATGGAACCTTATTCTAAATAAGTTCTGCACTGTTAATGCTTATCCGTTGAAGGAAATGGTAGATCAGAGCGACTCGTGATTAACCTTATCATGTCCAACAAAATTCGGTTACTCTGTTCGGACACACCGTCAAACTGACGTGTTCCGGAAGGAGTCCTCATTGAAAGAATACTTTACTCTTTCAAGTAAACTAGAAACTTATTGCTTAAGTATTTTCCATTACGGTCTTACCGTGACAGTTTAATACTTTAGCCGATCTGTTTGTCTACTTCGTGTCGAAACTGTAAAAGTTTCCGATTTGTGTTTCAAAGAAACACATAACCATAACGCGATGCCACATCCGTATAGGTCACGAAATATTCATATCCACATCTAGCCTAGCTAGACATGGGCCCACTTGCTTCACTATGAACTAGGGTTAACAGATTGGTGGCATTTACACTTTTACCAAGTAAAAAGTGTTTTAGGCACTTTGTCCAATAAACTAGATTCGTAGACTTTATTTGATTGGAATCAAATCAGTCCAAGTACCCGCTCTTCAAAAGTGCGGATATACGATTCTTGTTTCATTGTGTCCCAGACAACAACGCCACATTATGTTTCATCTGATCAAATCAGTTTGAGCTATTTGTTTGTCATTATATACGTTTGAGATTTATTTATATTCATAATATAAATGATGTTATTCATATCTAATGAGTTTATCTCAATATCATATTTATATAATAAAACACTTTAGTGTTCTAGAATATAAAGGTTCACCCGCAGCGGGTTAAACACTGATATAGAGATAATGTATCTAGTCAAACTAGTTACATTATAACATTTTCCTAATCCTGCTCATAGCAGATTCTGAACATCAGTATATATTTATGTACCACACTAAGTATTCAAAATCCAATTTCAATACTAGTAGTGAACATAATTATGACAAACATATTTGAAGTCAAGAGCCTTGCTCGTCTTCAATTCCTTCATGTCTGCTTTATCCAAACGGCAGTAACGCTTCCGCGATCCCGTTTGCCACAATTTAGGCAGACATTTTGGGATATGTCATTTATCTTCCTAGAAGATTATAATGATTTTGCCTTTGCCCTTTTTTAACATTCCAGTAGCCTTTGGCCAAGCCTCGGGTTCTTAGAATATCAAAGTAAGGTGCGCCTTGCGCAACTTGCCTAATTGCAAACTTTGATTTTGTCTCCTGAGAATAGTCATTAACTCTCCAAGAGTTTACTATTGCAATTTTAATGGATTAAGCACTAAAGTTATCATATTATTGCAAAATGTAAACTTGTTGGGCCTTTTCAACTGGGACAAGTTTGCACTGCGCAATAGTATGATTGAATACTTTGAAATGATAATAAGCTGATTTGTATATGTATTGCACACATCTTATACACCTCACGCATACATGCATCATGCTAACCTTATGTTTCCAAAGCCATCATAGATACCTGTTGGGTTAGGAAAGGGAAAAGACTCACCAGAAGCCAAGAAGCCAGAGCAAGAATGAGTGAATCTGTCAACGCGGGGGATCCTGAATGGATCAGATTGAGGCAAATCTCACCAGAATGACAGAACAGTTGCAAGCACTTACTGCTGCCATGTCAAATATGGCTGCACCCCGGGCTGGGGGAAGTTATGAGAATGAGAGGCGTGAAGAGCCTCAGAACAGGGTAAATGATGATGCTCCAATATTTGATGATGATATGGCCGAATATGCTGCTGGGAAGATGGCTGGGAATCAGGCAGAAATACAGAAACTTCGTGACCAGATGGAGTTTGTTACCCGTAAAATGAAGGGGAGGAAACATGAAGACTTGTTGGATTATGATTCCATGACCTTTGAGGAACAGTTGCCTGCTCAGTTTAAGATGCCGGATATGGCCAAGTTCAATGGAAATGGGGATCCGAGGGTCCATCTCCGCCAGTACGTTTCAGTCATGAGTTCATTGGGTTTGTCGAAGCGTCAGGTGCAGAAAAATGTTTTGCATGTCACTCGAGGGAGCTCCTGTTGTATGGTACCACAGTTTGAGAAGAAAGTGAAGGAAGACTGGAGGGAGTTAGCTGATGCCTTCCTGAAGCAATATGTTACGGACTTGGAGATTGATTTGTCACTCCGAGATTTAGAGAACACAAAACAGAAGCCATAAGAGAACTTCAAGGAGTATGTAGACCGCTGGAGGAGCCAGCTTTTAAAGATGCAGACTCGGCCCTCAGAGAAGGACCAGATAAAGATGATCATTAAGGGCACTAAGCCCTCCATCTATGGCAAGCTAAGGAGGATGACCTCCATGATTACGGATTTCCGACAGTTGAGGGAGACTGTTATGGATATTGAAGAAGAGGAAGCCGAGAATCGGAAGTTCTATAGCCTGAATAGATGAATTGTTTGAGGACCGTCGGGGATCAAGCCTATTTCTGCTGAGGTTGCTGCAGTTAAGAATAGACGTTTTTCCAACTTGGGTAGGCCCCTGTCAAAAGTTCTTGAAAAGTTGATAAAGCAAGGATTCCTGAAACCATTGGAACCAAAACCACTTCCACATCCTCCACCACCACATCTTAACTTAAACCAATACTGCCACTTCCACCAACAGAAAGGACATGACACCGATAATTGTGCCCAACTCCGCCATGAAATCCAAGACCTGATAGACTCCAAGAAAATAACTGACCTAGAAACAGAACAGCCAAACACTCACCGTAACCCTCTACCCAATTATCACTCTGTTCCCCCACCTACTTACATGATCAACTCTGGCCTGCCAGAAGACCTTGTCCTGCAAACCTTTGACCAAACAGCCTTTTGCCTTGGTATTTGGGACAATAATAGTGAAGATGAGGCAGAACAGAAGAAGGATTTATGGGAAAATTTCTCAAGCAGTGATGAGGAAGAAGTAAAAGGTATGACCCGGAGTGGGCGTTTTTACAATGATACAGTTGAAAAGGGGAAAGAAGTCCTGGAAGAAGGCCGAGAAGTGACTGAGAATGCTGAGAATACTGAAGATGACACAGTACTGCGGCAATTAAAGAAGACTCGAGCACAAGTCACCATTTGGGAATTATTGTGTGCATCTGGAGAACACAGACGGGCTGTGGTAGAAGCTCTGAGCAAAATTGTGGTACCAGAAGATGCCAATCCGGTTATGTTTGTGGGATCAGTACAGAGAGAGGCTCTACAAATAACCTTCTCTGATGAAGAACTCCCAGCTGAAGGGAGAAATCACAACATGCCTTTATTCATCCGAGCTGAAGTCAGTGGCAAGAAAACATCCTATGTAATGGTGGATGACGGCTCGTCCATAAATGTTTGTCCATTGAAAATCCTAGCGAGGCTGGGTATGAAGAAGGCAGATCTAAATCCCTCCAACATGACTATCAAAGCCTATGATGATAGCAAACGAGGAGTCGATGGGACTTTTGCTGCAATAGTCAAGGTTGGCCCGGTGGAAGATGAGGTGGAGTTTACTGTACTGGACATCCCAGCTACTTTGCCTTACTGCTGGGAAGACCTTGGTTCCATAAGCTTGGGGGCGTGCCCTCTACTTTACACCAGATGATCAAGTTCCCACACGAGGGGAAAATTGTCATCATTCAAGCCGAGGTAGATAATGCAGTAGCCGCTTTGGAAATACAACCTCTCACAAGGTTCCAAGTGTCGGCGACTTTCGAGGAATGGGTGGACCCCAAGGTAGCGAAGATTATGGAGAAGATGAAATTTGAACCAGGTAAAGGTTCCTCATTGCCCAACTTTAAGGGGCAGAATACTCGAAGGGGTTTGGGGTACCGATCTGATGAAGATAAGCCGAAGGCCAAGAAGAAAGGACTAAAACTAATAGACTATTTTGTGAAGGCCTCGGGATACCAAGGGGAGCCTGAACCAGTAGAAGTCAAGGGGTAGTGGTGCCTGGATTTGAGATTTTCCAGGACGTGTTGGGAAAGAAGCTGATAATAGAAGAAGCTGTAAAGAAGGAAGAAAAATGGGAGGAAGAGTTGATGATACTGGAGAGCCTGACCTTGAAGAGAATGAGGAAACCAAGGAAGACCCAGCTCTGGGAGATGAAGCATCTGTGGAAGATGAGGATGTTTATCTCTCTGATTTATTTGAATGTATTCCCACTTCTGCTTGCAATAAAGACATTCCTTTCACTTACTTGTCTGAGTCTCCCAATTTACACGACTTGAGCATATTTGACATCAACTCCACCAAAACAAACACATTCAACCTTGGTATGACTGAGAGTCCCAAGGAAATCTTGATTGCAAGTGAGGTCACTTCCGAAGAAAGGGAAAAATTAGAAGAAGTGCTGGTCAAGTATGCCAAAGTATTTGCTTGGTCCTATGAGGACATGCCTGGGGTAGACAGAAGCATCGCCCAACATGCAATTCCAACTTATCCGAATATGAGGCCAGTAAAGCAGAAACTCCGACGAATGAGACCAGAGTGGGCTGAGAAGGTCAGAGAAGAAGTCAAGAAACAGATAGACGTGGGGTTCCTGGAAGTGATAAAATATCCAGAATGGTTGGCAAATATTGTGCCGGTGCCGAAGAAGGATGGAAAAGTCAGGAAATGTGTAGACTACAGAGACCTTAATAAGGCTTGCCCGAAGGATGACTTTCCTTTGCCACATATAGATGTACTGGTTGATAGTGCGACTT
The DNA here is from genome assembly GCA_019454045.1 of Zanthoxylum bungeanum. NCBI lineage: Eukaryota > Viridiplantae > Streptophyta > Magnoliopsida > Sapindales > Rutaceae > Zanthoxylum > Zanthoxylum bungeanum. The sequence continues at coordinate 9,595 of SKCR01041587.1, forward strand.
CATCTGCTATGTATTCATTCGCAGATGGGTTTTCAGGATACAACCAGGTCCTCATGGCAGAAGAAGATAAACATAAGACTGCCTTTGTTACAGAATGGGGTACTTACTGCGACAAGGTGATGCCGTTTGGGCTTAAGAATGCTGGAGCCACTTACCAGCGGATGGCCACTACTTTGTTTCATGATTTGATGCAAAAAGAGATTGAGGTGTATGTGAATGACATGATGGTAAAATCAGAAACAAGAGTTGGGCACATTGAAGCATTGGAGAAATTCCTTCAGAGGGTTGACCAGTATAATCTGCGGTTGAATCCCAAGAAATTTGTATTCGGAGTGACATCGGGAAAGTTGCTTGGCCATACAGTGGGAAAGGGAGGAATAGAAGTGGATCCTGAAAAGATCAAGGCTATTACTGAGATGCCATCTCCAAAAACAGAGAAAGAAGTCAGAGCATTCCTGGGGAAAATTCAGTATATCAGCAGGTTCATTGCGAAGTTGACATCAGTATGTGAGCCTATTTTCAAGCTGTTGAGAAAGGACCAGCCAGTGAAGTGGAATGAACAGTGTCAGATAGCTTTTGATAAAGTCAGAGAATATTTGGTGAAGCCTCCTGTGTTGAGACCTTCGAGACAAGGTAGAACTTTGGTACTCTATTTGGCAATTGAACCCGAAGCACTGGGGGCGATGGTAGTACAGGCAGATGAGACTGGGGTGGAGCATGCAGTTTACTACTTGAGTAAGAAGTTGCTTCCATACGAAGCACGTTATCAGGAAGTGGAGAAGATCTGTTTAGCTGTGGTGTGGGCTTCCAGAAAACTGCGACACTATTTTCAGTCTTACAAGATCCAGGTGGTGGCAAAGGAGAATCCTTTGAAATACCTGCATTCAGTGCCTTCTCTGGTTGGGAAGTTGAGTAGATGGCTGGTGCTGCTAACGGAGTTCGATATTGAGTATCTTACTTCCAAGGTCATTAAAGGGAGAGCTGTGGCAGAATTCTTGGCACTGCAACCTGTCGAAGGAGACCAGTACAAGTTTGAATTCCCAAATGAAGAGATCCAGGCAATAGTAATTCAGGGATGGAAGATGTATTTCGATGGAGCAGTAAACTGTAAAAGAGCAGGAATTGGCATTGTGATAGAGACCCCTGAAGGAGAAACCCTACTTATGGCTAAGAGGTTGACATTCGGTGTAACTAACAACATGGCTGAGTACGAAGCATGTGCTTTTGGGTTAACTGCACTAATAGCCTTGAAAGCTGAGGATGTGGAGGTTTATGGAGATTCATTGTTAGTAATCCGACATATGCAAGGAGAATGGAACTGAAGGAAGAACGATTGAAGCCTTATTTGTTTCACCTCCGGAACTTGGCACAAGCTCTCCATGACTGTAAGTTTCAGTACTTACCTCGAGAAGAGAATCAGATGGCAGATGCATTAGCTACACTTGCAGCAACTTGGGAAAATCCAGAGAAGCTGGTAATGAAGCCACTTGTATTGACAACAGCAGGTAAACCGGTGTATGAGACAGAGAGGATATTGGATGTAGAAGTTGATGACGGGAAGCCCTGGTATCATGACATTCAGAGATACCTGAAATATGGAGAATTCCCAAGTGAAGCGAGCAGAAAAGACCGCGTGGCCATTCAAAAGTTAGCTTCCCAATATGTGATTTTAAAAGGAGAGTTGTATAAGAGGCAGGCAAACGGTATTCAGTTGAAGTGTTTGAAGAAAGAAGATGCTCATCAAATAATGGAGGAAATACATGCCGGGGTATGTGGTCCACATATGAATGGGTTGAACTTATCCCGCAAGATAGTGAGACAGGGTTTTTACTGGTCAACTATGGAGACAGACTGTGCAAGGATGGTGAAGCATTGTCATGATTGTCAGATACATGGTAATTTGAACCATTTGCCGCATACAGAATTGCATGGGTTGTCAGAGTCATGGCCTTTCTCAGCATGGGGAATTGAAATGATCGGGGAAATTCGGCCAAATGCGTCGAATGGACATCGCTTTATAGTAGTGGTAGTGGACTACTTCTCAAAATGGGTAAAAGCCGAGTCATTTCGTAATGTTACAGCAAAGCAGATGGCCAAGTTCATAGCTCGGAATCTCATTTGTCGATATGGCATGCCGCACCATGTGGTAACAGACAATGGAGTCCAATTTCAAGGAGAAACCAAGGCAATGTTACAGCGGTATGGAATAGGTCATCACAAGTCCTCACCATACAGACCACAGGCTAATGTGGCAGTCGAGGCAGCCAACAAGACGATTAAGACAATATTGGCCAAGATGACAGAAAATTGCAGGGATTGGGCTGACAAACTACCGTATGCTTTGTGGGGATATAGAACTTCTGTGAGAACTGCAACAGGAGCCACGCCTTATTCCTTGGTCTATGGGATGGAGGCAGTATTGCCAGTGGAAGTTGAGATTCAGTCCATTCGGGTTTTAGCTGAAGCAGAATTACCTGAGTCAGAATGGGCCGCACAGAGGTTTGAGCAGTTAGCATTGGTGGATGAGAAGAGGATGAAGTCCTTGCATCATATGCAGATTTATCAGAAGAGGTTGGCTCGAGCATTTAATAAAAAGGTGCATCCTACCAAGATCAAGAAAGGTGACTTGGTACTTAAGCAGTCAAAGCCGTCAACAACAGACCCTCGAAGAAAGTTCAGACCAAACTAGGAGGGACCCTACATTGTGCAGAAGGTAATGGGAAATTGAGCAGTAAGGTTATCAGACTTGGAAGGGAACGAGTTCACTAAGCCAATCAATGTAGACAGGTTGAAGCTGTACTGTGCCTAGAGAAGATAGGACAGCATCCTGAAGAACAGGTAGAAGACCTAACCTAACAGGATAGAAAATTCACTCTTGCAAACATGCACACATGTAACAAACTTGCATCCGTATGGTAAATGATGGTTTGATACTAGATCACACCACACATCCTTATCCATTTAATGAATATTGTATTCAGGAAAGTGATTAAGATCTCGTTTAACCAATGATTGTCATTGGACCACCAAATTTATTTAAACTGATACATTGGATGTATGTAGTTTAATAAATAATAATGCTTAAGGTAGTTTTCTTTATTTCATAACTTGGTTGATGAATTGTCATAACTTAGTTACGTGTTTCTGATGGAACACATATTAAAAGTCTTGAAAGTATCAAGAACTTTCAATCTGTTCTGATGAAACGTAGATTGAACATTTTTTGACTTGTTCAAATATATTCAACCTAAAGTATTTTGAAAACTTGATCCTTAAAATTATTACATGTCTTTGAACTGTTCAAAGATCTTTGATACGATCAAACATTGAATTTAAAGCAATTAATTCTAAGGTTATTCAGTGAATATGATTCATATTCAATATTATTCTTCCACGATTCCATCTTGATGGAATTGAGTAGTGGGAGCAATTGAATCTTATATGATTTGATTCGTTTGATATTGAATGTTACCGAATTAGTTTCAATACTCTTGGGGTTATACTCCAGTAACACTAATTCGTCTCTTTAATTAATGTTCCATTATTTTCTACAGTTGCATATAGGATATGTATAGGTAGAAAATGGAATCTTGAAAAGTTTCAGATTTCAATCTTTCTTTTATATAATAGTTATATAATGGAAATTACTTACACCTCGGAGGTATAAGTAAAGTTTATCGTTTATTCTGTTTAATAAATATTGTATTCTATTTAATAGAATATCTTTCCTACGATTCTAAGTATAAAATCGTTTTATTACTTGGTGTGTAACATCAGATGTTAACTATTGTAGAAAAGACTTGACTTAATGAAGTCAAATGTGAGAATGATAAATTATAAATGGAACTACGTAATTAATAAGATGAACGACCCTTATACATCTTCCGTACAAGTCCAATAGGATAACAGAATCATTCACGAGTATTTGATACTTAATGGTTCCGTTGTTTTCTTATTACTGAAGAAAAATATCCTATAACTTATAATGGAAGCGATATTTGATATCGATTCTGGAAGTTCACCATTGAACCATAGATCTAAGATTGTTCATAGCTTACTACGATCAAGTTTTGAACTTGATTACGCTTTCATTATGAATTAGTTCATGATATGTGCTAATTGTTTGCGCAGCGAAAGCATTGTGCCTTATAAAGGTTTGACCTTAACAGTATGACAGTGAGAAAAGTTATACTCAGCAATCTATTGTAGATTCTGAGAAAACGTATCTCTAGTCACGCTAATTAACAATTAAAGATATATTGGTTAATGTTGATATTAAACTGTATATTTTAGCTAAAGAATGCAAAGTGGCGTTTTTGGATGACTTATTCAGATAAGAGATCAGTTGTGATTTCCTTGTTTGAAGAGTTCATCCTGGAATGGCCCTAGATTTTGTGTTCTGCTGAGATCGCAGTTTAGTGTGCTTGCTTATAGAGCCTATTGTAGACTCAGATAAGTCTTCCAGAATCTGTGTTCTCTGTTTTTGATATCATCAGATTGTCTGATCTTGTCAAAGTATAGAGAATACATATATGATTGAAGGGTTAGTGGGAGCGTGCAAATTACTTTCTAGTGTTATATATTTAACAACATTATCATTATTATGGTAATAATGAGATGTTTGTAAGGTAAAAGATTTACCTAAGTCTTCTTTACTCCGTGATGTCAGTGGGAGTAGTCTTTGTTATATTTGATATAAAGTTTTATATAAGATATAAAACTAAAAGACTTGTAAGATACTCCTATTAGTCGTGCATTAGATATGATCTAATGAAGGACATAACAAGGCTATCTGTATGACAGTTAGTATAACTGTTCGACAGTTATTGTGTGTCTTATACATAGTATTCATCTTTTGTAAATGATGATTCCTTTTTCGAAAGAGATATTGATTAGAATGTCTAAACAATATTATGTATCATTTGATGATGACATAATGAATACTTTATTATGTGCGATTATCGATGTCAATTTATCGTAATTGTTACGAGTTATTTTGACATCCTATAGACCATATGATGGATCTTGAAACACGTTCTTTGTGATCTTTGAGATATTAAGAACGAGTTTCTAATTCATGGAGAATATAGTCTGCAACCATTAGGGTCATATTAGTTTGGAGACTAATTGGCGTTAGACAGTCTACGTCATAAAGAGTCACAAAAGATGCAGTGGGAGTGTCACGAAGGATTCTACTATTTAGTGGAATCAAATGCAACTTTTGAAGTATTGACTTATGAAGTTGCATAATGACCTTTTAAATTAGAAGTTTGTTGATTGTTATTGTGCTTGCGGTTGTCTTCATAGTATTTTGGATTTGATCCTTAAATACTTGGACAACTCAGTAGCTGTACACAATACTGATGTAGCATCAGAGTCATATTAATGTATAATCTAGATTCTACAAAATATGAATGATGCTGACTACGGGAAACGATGGAGTTTGTTTGACAAACTCAATAGTCATAGCGGACTTGTTTTTGTTGCCTACCTCTTAAGTACTGGGTGAGCTTTTGAGGGCCATGTGCATACGATGCACATTGAGATGAGTATATGATACCGTGGATTGGCACTAGAGCAAGTGGGAGAAATTGTTGGGGTTGGTGCTTAGAGCGCCAATCCGGACCGTATTTATGTCTGATTCATGAATACGAACATCCCCTTATTCCATAATATTACTTATTTATGGTTGCACCTCTTGTTCTTATATACGTATTCGATCTGACGATTAGATTGAAACTAAATGTGGTTTAGTGATATGTAATATTAGACAAAGGCCCGATAATATATAATGCAGTACACAGTTACAAAGTTAGTTTGTAATTGACATTGGGAAGTGTCACTGCTATATGTATATTATCAAATATAGTTCATGGTCAAGATTTGCTAACACGGGTCGGTTAGTCAAATCCGTTGAGACCAGTACATGTCGTATATCGAGACTTGGTCCGATGGTTTATCCCAATGAACCATGAGTCTAGGGAGACTCGTATAGACGTGTAGGTGTTTATAGTGGATAAACACTGAACGGCTCACCGAAGATTCTTAATGGATGGTACACCAACGTCAATAAGAATCTTCTCGGGTTGAGTAGCATAGTGGTCCTTCGACTTGAGATACCACTGTGGATGTATGAGACATCCTCCACACTTAGATGGCAGTCACGTCACCGATCTATTTAGATTAGACCTCCGCCTGTTCGTTGGGTGTGGACCGATCCTCAGGATATCCTGTGTGTGTCAAGATAGGATCCGCCAGTTCTGTGTACAGAGCATAGGTAGTCCATATATATTTTAGCAGTCTGTTAAACCTGTGGCCACAGTATACATCGGAAGTAAGTTCCGAGTGTTATTTAAAGATTGCTAATAGATACGTCGACGAGATAATACCTATAGAGATTTGACGTTTACATCTATATCTCTGGGATTATCTGGATACCTGTGACGGAGGGATTATACGTATGCAATGACCTCGACCTATATGATTCAGCTAGTTTATCCGTGATCGTCATAATCTACGGGTGGATAGATTATGGACATGAAATTGGATTTCGTGACGGATATACCTGAATCTAGAGAGTCTCAATAATGAAACATACTCGTAGAGCACTAGAGCAACATTTATGAATAATGATGATTATTTATAAATCGTTTAATCGTTAAACGAAAAATACATGCGAAAGGGCCGAACCGTCATTTCCTAATTAATTGTATTTGTATTTAATATATGATATTATTAAATACACATTAATAAATAGTCAAATAAAGGTATTTGACATATATCATCAATATATGTATTTGAGATATTTAAAGTAAATATAATGCATATATTTGATATATTTGTATTTAATTATTTTTTAATTGTTAAATGATTAATATAATTAAAATATAAATATATCACCAAATGATAAAGTTAGGAAATGATTATAATGTAAATGTTTGACTTTACATTAAAGGAAAAGGTTGTCAAATTGATTTTGACTTCTTAAGATATTTGTTCAAATGTTGTTGAAAAATAAAATATCTTTTTCTCTTATTTCTTTATAATTTCGGCCAATACACTTAAATATAAGAGTTATATTTTTCTTAGTTGCATTTGTTGACTTAATATAATATCTATAAAGTGTTATTTAGATATTTTATCAAGTTGATTTAATGAAATTCAAATGAAATTGAAATTAATATTTCTTGTATATGCCTTTGCCAAATTCGGCCAAGGCCTTTGTGATGCAAGTATAATTGTTTTTCATTTCATTGGTATCTAACCTAATACACTTTAAAACCAAAAATCCATTAAAGGAAGGCAAAGAATGCTAGAGAGAAAAGAAGAAAAATCAAGAAAAGCTTGGAAAATAGTAAGTATTTCCAACCTTCCAATAGAGAGTAATTTGTTCCTCTTGTTGTGGGCAACATCTTGTGATGTTCTTGAGTTTTTTCTATTCTTTATTCTTTGTGTTTTTGATGGATAAATGTTTGATGAAAGTGTTGTGCATGTATAATGGAGAAAGCTTGTGACTAGTGTAGTTATAAGTATTCTTTTATGGTTTTGGAAACCTTGTTGCTAATCTAGAGTTGTTGACCCACTCTTAGATGACCTAGATTTGATCTTGAGTTGTTTCATTGTGTTGAGACTTTGATTGGATGGAAGAAAGATGATTGAAGTGTTGGATTTAACCAATTTGGTCTAATTTGTCCAATTTGATGAAATTGAAAAATAGGGTTCATGACCAATTCCAAATTTGGGGATTTTCATATATGTTGTGTATTTGGTGTGTATATGATGCATATAAAGTTTCATGTTCATTGGATTACATCTTGATGTGTTTTGATGCATGAAATGACAAAGTGACAAAATGGCACTAATGTGTGCATTCGGCCTTGATGAAGAAAATTGGGGATTTGGTTGCTTTTGGTGTTTTGATGTTTTGAACATGCTAATTCATCTTAGAAATGATTTAGAATCATTCAAAATTGATTAGATCAATTTCGGACTAAAATGGACAAAATACCAATGTAAGGGCAATTCGGTAAATTCACTTAATATGATTTATTGAATTTATTTTCATAATTTGATTATTGGAATATTAAATAAATATGTTTATTTAATTAATCCGAAAAAGTTTTGAAATCGGAAATACGATCTTCCGCCGCTTTCCGCTGCGTTACCGGATTCTGCCCCTAAAAACCCCCTACAAAATGGTATCAGAGCGAGTCTGATTCTAGGCCTCCATAAAATGATTAGCTTTATTTATTCAATGTTTATCATGTTTTCTTGACTTTATACATGCATGTTATAATCTAATTTGATTAGATTTAGGGTGTGACACCTTAATGGAATATCCCCGCTTAATAAGGTTTTAAAAGTAACTAGTATTTGGAATACTGTTTCTTGGTCCGTCTTGTCAATACGGTTTATTATCTTTTCGTTGACTACATCCGAGACCGTGCCTCTGCTGTGAGGGTGTAGCTGATAGAAATTTATTTATGCCGAATGTATATTAGATACTAGATAAATTCAAGCGAAAGCGGAATCCTGAACGTGCCCTAGCTGTCAGGGTTACGCAAGTAACTTGAGTTTATCATTGACAAGTTTAACAACTTGGTACGTCTCCTTGTGGGCCTGCCTTCGCAGCGACAATGAGAAACGGCCAGGACCGGAACCTTGGAGTCACTAGTGAGTGATTGACAATTAGTTGTCTACCTGTGAATATACGTCGGCGAGACCGTGCCTCTGCTGTGAGTCGAAATATATTCATAGGGTCCTCTTCCCATTATGGAATTCGATTTAATTATTGAATTCTCGTCTTTCCATTGGGGATTACGGCATTACGTAAAAATAGTGGGAGACACTGCTAAGTTTAAAATATTCCATAACTTAGGCAGTGTATGTTATTTGGAAATTGCCGCTTGTTTGTATCCTTATTTTATTGTTTATATAGAATTAAACTTTTTATTACTGCACACATATTATGATATGTTATCTGACTAGACTCTTGGTTGCAGTTATTCTAGAATAGGTTCTATATACTAATAGACTAGGATATTATTAGATTAGTCTAAACCATCGGGAACTGTTGTTTCGATTTTCTTGAAAAATAAAGATGGTTAATGACTTAGTTTCTAAGTCATGATAGATAATCTAGATAGATATCCCCTTTAGGATATAATACTTTAGAGACAATAGTTTCTTATGCAGTAAGAATTGACTTGAATTAGTTCATGTCTCGAGATTCTTGACTGGCATTTAGAAAGCCCTATTAGGTATTTGTTTATCTAGTAATGACGTTTCTAAGCTTTAATTACCTTTAGAGGTAATGTGTCTGACACAATTTGGTAATCAGTTATTTACAATTGTTGTGATAGTGTGAATGCAAATAGTAAAGCTAAAGAAATGAGATGCATATATTTGTGTATAGAAAATATTGATTTTCACAAATACTACAACTATAGGTATTGGATACCAGATCTCCCGTCTAGTTATTTGAAATATTGGTTAACGATTGTTTTGATATCGGAACTCGCGACTATTTGATGGTCACTTGTTCTTTATAAACAATTGTTACATATTTTATAATAACTAGTAGTGTCATTAACGTAAAGATAAACATTAAGAAAAATTATTCGGTAAAGTAAATAATTTAGAACGGTGCTTTATGAATTTAATCACTTAAGCATGGATGCTTATTCCGTATAGTAAATGATGGTTTGATACTAGATCACACCACACGTCCTTATCCATTTAATGAATATTGTATTCAGGAAAGTGATTAAGATCTCGTTTAACCAATGATTGTCATTGGACCACCAATTTATTTAAACTGATACATTGGATGTATGTAGTTTAATAAATAATAATTGCTTAAGGTAGTTTTCTTTATTTCGTAACTTGGTTGATGAATTGTCATAACTTAGTTACGTGTTTCTGATGGAACACATATTAAAAGTCTTGAAAGTATCAAGAACTTTCAATCTGTTCTGATGAAACGTAGATTGAACATTTTTCTTGTTCAATATATTCAACCTAAAGTATTTTGAAAACTTGATCCTTAAAATTCATTACATGTCTTTGAACTGTTCAAGATCTTTGATACGATCAAACATTTGAATTTAAAGCAATTAATTCTAAGGTTATTCAGTGAATATGATTCATATTCAATATTATTCTTCCACGATTCCATCTTGATGGAATTGAGTAGTGGGAGCAATTGAATCTTATATGATTTGATTCGTTTGATATTGAATGTTACCGAATTAGTTTCAATACTCTTGGGGTTATACTCCAGTAACACTAATTCGTCTCTTTAATTAATGTTCCATTATTTTCTACAATTGCATATATGATATGTATAGGTAGAAATTTGAATCTTGAAAAGTTTCAAATTTCAATCTTTCTTTTATATAATAGTTATATAATGGAAATTACTTACACCTCGGAGGTATAAGTAAAAGTTTATCATTTATTCTGTTTAATAGAATATTGTATTCTATTTAATAGAATATCTTTCCTACGATTCTAAGTAATAAAATCGTTTTATTACTTGGTGTGTAACATCAGATGTTAACTATTGTAGAAAAGACTTGACTTAATGAAGTCAAATGTGAGAATGATAAATTATAAATGGAACTACGTAATTAATAAGATGAAACAACCCTTATACATCTTCCGTACAAGTCCAATAGGATAACAGAATCATTCACGAGTATTTGATACTTAATGGTTCCGTTGTTTTCTTACTGAAGAAAAATTATCCTATAACTTATAATGGAAGCGATATTTGATATCGATTCTGGAAGTTCACCATTGAACCATAGATCTAAGATTGTTCATAGCTTACTACGATCAAGTTTTGAACTTGATTACGCTTTCATTATGAATTAGTTCATGATATGTGCTAATTGTTTGCGCAGCGAAAGCATTGTGAGCTTATAAAGGTTTGACCTTAACAGTATGACAGTGAGAAAAGTTATACTCAGCAATCTATTGTAGATTCTGAGAAAACTTATCTCTAGTCATGCTAATTAAACAATTAAAGATAAATTGGTTAATGTTGATATTAAACTGTATATTTTAGCTAAAGAATGCAAATTGGCGTTTTTGGATGACTTATTCAGATAAGAGATCAGTTGTGATTTCCTTGTTTGAAGAGTTCATTCTGGAATGGCCCTAGAGTTTGTGTTCTGCTGAGATTGCAGTTTAGTGTGCTTGCTTATAGAGCCTATTGTAGACTCAGATAAGTCTTCCAGAAATCTGTGTTCTCTATTTTTGATATCATCAGATTGTCTGATCTTGTCAAAGTATAGAGAATACATATATGATTGAAGGGTTAGTGGGAGCGTGCAAATTACTTTCTAGTGTTATATATCTTAACAACATTATCATTATTATGGTAATAATGAGATGTTTGTAAGGTAAAATATTTACCTAAGTCTTCTTTACTCCGTGATGTCAGTGGGAGTAGTCTTTGTTATATTTGATATAAAGTTTTATATAAGATATAAAACTAAAAGACTTGTAAGATACTCCTATTAGTCGTGCATTAGATATGATCTAATGAAGGACATAACAAGGCTATCTGTATGACAGTTAGTATAACTGTTCGACAGTTATTGTGTGTCTTATACATAGTATTCATCTTTCGTAAATGATGATTCCTTTTTCGAAAGAGATATTGATTAGAATGTCTAAACAATATTATGTATCATTTGATGATGACATAATGAATACTTTATTATGTGCGATTATCGATGTCGATTTAATCGTAATTGTTACGAGTTATTTTGACATCTTATAGACCATATGATGGATCTTGAAGAAACACGTTCTTTGTGATCTTTGAGATATTAAGAACGAGTTTCTAATTCATGGAGAATATAGTCTGCAACCATTAGGGTCATATTAGTTTTGAGACTAATTATGACGTTAGACAGTCTACGTCATAAAGAGTCACAAAAGATGCAGTGGGAGTGTCACGAAGGATTCTACTATTTAGTGGAATCAAATGCAACTTTTGAAGTATTGACTTATGAAGTTGCATAGTGACCTTTAAAATAGAAGTTTTTTGAATTGTTATTGTGCTTGCGGTTGTCTTCATAGTATTTTGGATTTGATCCTTAAATACTTGGACAACTCAGTAGCTGTAGCACAATACTGATGTAGCATCAGAGTCATATTAATGTATAATCTAGATTCTACAAATATGAATGATGCTGACTACGGGAAACGATGGAGTTTGACAACCTCAATATGTCATAGCGGACTTGTTTTTGTTGCCTACCTCTTAAGTACTGGGTGAGCTTTTGAGGGCCATGTGCATACGATGCACATTGAGATGAGTATATGATACCGTGGATTGGCACTAGAGCAAGTGGGAGAAATTGTTGGGGTTGGTGCTTAGAGCGCCAATCCGGACCGTATTTATGTCTGATTCATGAATACGAACATCCCCTAATTCCATAATATTACTTATTTATGGTTGCACCTCTTGTTCTTATATACGTATTCGATCTGATTACGATTAGATTGAAACTAAATGTGGTTATTGATATGTATATATTAGACAAGGCCGATAATATATAATGCAGTACACAGTTACAAGTTAGTTTGTAATTGACATTGGGAAGTGTCACTGCTATATGTATATTATCAATATAGTTCCTGGTCAAGATTTGCTAACACGGGTCGGTTAGTCAAATCCGTTGAGACCAGTACATGTCGTATATCGAGACTTGGTCCGATGGTTTATCCCAATGAACATGAGTCTAGGAGACTCGTATAGACGTGTAGGTGTTTATAGGGATAAACACTGAACGGCTCACCGAAGATTCTTAATGGATGGTACACCAACGTCAATAAGAATCTTCTCGGGTTGAGTAGCATAGTGGTCCTTCGACTTGAGATACCATGTGGATGTATGAGACATCCTCCACACTTAGATGGCAGTCACGTCACCGATCTATTTAGATCAGACCTCCGCCTGTTCGTTGGGTGTGGACCGATCCTCAGATATCCTGTGTGTCAAGATAGGATCCGTCAGTTGTGTGTACAGAGCATAGGTAGTCCATATATATTAGCAGTCTGTTAAACCTGTGGCCACAGTATACATCGGAAGTAAGTTCCGAGTGTTATTTAGAGATTACTAATAGATGCGTCGACGAGATAATACCTATAGAGATTTGACGTTTACATCTATATCTCTGGGATTATCTGGATACCTGTGACGGAGGGATTATACGTATGCAATGACCTCGACCTATATGATTCAGCTAGTTTATCTGTGATCGTCATAATCTACGGGTGGATAGATTATGGACATGAAATTGATTTCGTGACGGATATACCTGAATCTAGAGAGTCTCAATAATGAAACATACTCTAGAGCACTAGAGAACATTTATGAATAATGATGATTATTTATAAATCTTTTAATCGTTAAACGGAAAAAAATGCGAAAGGGCCGAACCGTCATTTCCTAATTAATGTGTATTTGTATTTAAATATGATATTTAATACAATTAATAAATAGTCAATAAAGGTATTTGACAATATCATCAATATATGTATTTGAGATATTTAAAGTAATTATAATACATAATTTGATATATTTGAATTAATTAATAATTATTATTTAATTGTTAAATTATTAATATAATTAAAATATAAATATATCATCAAATGATAAAGTTAGGTTACTGTGTTCTTTCAAAAGATTGAACAGCAGTAAATACAAAATAATCAACAATACAAGAGTAATAATAAAATGACAGGACAACAGCAGGCAGTGAAGAACAGATCAGGAACGAAGGCAGTGCAAAGAATTCCGAGGCTTGTTGATGCGGCAACAATCTCCTTAAAACAAATTCGTCCCCTACCGAAATGGTGCAGTAGAACGTGAGACGTTTGTTTCCCAGGATGCAACGGAAATAAGCGACAATGGGCACCACCAGAATCGGCTTCAAACGAACCAAGATGTATTCGAACTCTTTCTACAGAGAATAGCAAAGCAAATTTTTTCTAGCTTCTCACTTATCAAAAAACGTAAAACAATTCACTACTTAAAACAAAATAAACACACCAATTAAAAACACATTAGTGGGAGACCTTTCATTTGAAGTAACCACTAAATTAATATAGAGTTAATTTGAGTGTTATGGAACTTCAAAAGGCTTGAAAAAATGAAGAGGCTTGCAAAAATTGGCTGGGCCGAGCCCGCACAATTTGGTCCGGCATTCGTGTACGCAGGATGCGCGGGCGCACACGAGCCAAGCTTGTTCGGATTTTGATTTGCACCCCCCCCCCCGCGCACGTAGAGAGAGCCTCTATCCTTACAACTCTTACCCATCTACATATGAGCAATCATATATAAGCATAATATTCCCTCTATAGCTTTCCCATATGGGACAAGCTTACTTTTCTTTATTTTCCAACACCAATGGGTGAACTTTGAGCAACAATTTCTCATTCACCCAAGCACCATTTTAAGCATATGAATATACCATTTCGAAGTACTCACGGAGGAGTATCCGAATCATTCAATAACAACCACTAACACGAAGTGGACCATGCTTAAAATTGAGCCTCAAAATGCTTATGAATAAGCATTTTCCAACAATCCCCCACATGAATGAAATTGGCGAAAAACGTCGAATAAAATTATTTTATAAAACATTTTATTTTGACCTAGAAGAGTTCAACGGTTCAACACCTGCATAGGATAGGTAGGCCTCAGCCTTTGAACCTTCCCTTGTGAAAATATATCTCATTTACTGGCTGACAGTGGATGCGATGTCATTGAACTGTACTGCCGTTCATGTAAATGGAGAACATATATCACACAGATGTTTTACCTAACACATCTGAGTTCTCATTGTTATGCTCATTTTGGCCATGAACATCAACCTGGTTCTGCAAGAGTTTCTAAGAATTGTGCCCCGTACAATTCCCTTTGAAGCGGCCCCACTTCTCTCTCACATAGGTGATTTCTTATTTAAGAGCATCTCGTAATACTCTGCTCGGATTTCCGACGCATAAGAATCATTAAAAGCTTTGCTTAACCTCAATCCATACGAGCATCACTATTTCATTTCACCATAGGAATGGACTAGAGGGTAAACCCCCCACAGTGAACCAATTATGTCTTTTACGAGTAGGTTGTCCCATTGAACCTAGATCTTGGGATCTCCAGTCAACAAGGTTGGGTTTTCCTTCGTAATAAACATTTATCTAATGGGGTTTAGTCCCATTCCCCTCGATGATTTCACAACCAACTCTCTATTTAACCCTTTGGTTAGCGGATCCGCAATGTTATCCTTTGACTTTACATAGTCAATCGAAATAACTCCAGTAGAGAGTAATTGTCTAACGGTATTGTGTCTACGACGAATATGTCTAGACTTACCATTATACATATTGTTATGTGCCCTTCCAATTGCAGATTGACTATCGCAATGAATGCAAATTGCTGGCACTGGCTTTGGCCAACTTGGAATATCCTCTAGAAAATTTCGAAGCCATTCTGCTTCTTCAGCACACTTGTCTAATGCAATGAATTCTGATTCCATTGTAGATCTGGCTATCACGGTCTGTTTGGAGGATTTCCATGATATAGCTGCACCTGCTAGTGTAAACACATAGCCACTGGTAGACTTTGAGTCTTTCATGTCAGATATCCAATTAGCATCACTGTATCCTTCGACTACAGCTGGATATCTATGATAGTGCAACCCATAATTACGAGTAAAACGTAAGTACCTAAGTACTCTCACTATTGCTTTCCAGTGATCAACCCCTGGATTACTCGTATATCTGCTGAGCTTGTTTACTGTACAGGCTATATCAGGTCTTGTACAACTCGATAGATACATCAAACTCCCGATCACTCTAGAGTATTCTACTTGAGATATACCATCTCCCATATTCTTCGATAGGTGTAGACTCACATCTAAAGGAGTTCTAGCCACAGCAGAATCATCAGTGTTGAATTTACCAAGAATCTTGTCCACATAGTGCGACTGATCAAGAATAAGTCCATCAGGACTTCTCGAGACCTTTATTCCCAGAATGACATCTGCTAGACCCATGTCTTTCATGTCAAACTTGGATTTCAGCATATTCTTGGTAGATTTCACCATTTTAACATTACTCCCGACAATCAATATGTCATCAACGTAGAGACATAAAATGACATAGCCAACTTCTGTCTCTCTGACATAAATGCATTTATCACACTCATTGATTTTGAAACCATTTGCTAACATGGTGTCATCAAACTTTTTATGCCACTGTTTCGGAGCTTGTTTTAATCCATACAAGGATTTAACCAACTTACAGACTTTCTTTTCTTGTCCTGGAGCTATAAAGCCTTCAGGTTGTTCCATGTAAATTTCTTCATCTAAATCTCCATTTAGAAAGGCTGTTTTCACATCCATCTGATGTACCTCAAGATTGCGCAAAGCTGCAATCGCTATTATCATCCTTATGGAATTTATTCTCGTTACAGGAGAATAAGTATCAAAGTAATCAAGACCTTCACGTTGTCTGTAACCTTTAATTACAAGTCTTGCTTTGTACTTGTCAATTGATCCATCTGCCTTCATTTTCTTCTTGAAAATCCACTTGGATCCTAAAGGTTTACATCCTGGAGGAAGATCCACTAACTCCCAGGTGTGATTTTGTAAGATGGATTCAATTTCACTATTGATGGCATCTTTCCACAAAGCACCATCAGCTGACCTTACAGCTTCGTTATAGCTTTGAGGATCATTTTCTAGCAAAAATGTCAAAAAATCTGGACCAAATGATTTTTCCGTTCTAGCTCTTTTGCTACGTCTTGGTTCAAGTTCAACAACTTGTTGATCCTCCGGAACATTTATTTGTTCTCGGTCCTGACTATCTTCAATGATAGTCTCATGTACCCGTTTGTGTACATTTGAATTCGAATTAGTTTTACAAGGAAAAACGTGTTCGAAAAAGGATGCATTCCTCGACTCCATTATCGTATTCTTGTGAATATCTGGTATATTAGACTCATGCACAAGAAATCGATAAGCATTACTGTTATGCGCATATCCTATGAAAATACAATCAACAGTTTTTGGTCCTATCTTCACCTTTTTAGGTGGAGGAATAACTACCTTGGCAAGACACCCCCACACTCGTAGAAATTTGTAGGAAGGTGCTCTTCCTTTCCACATCTCATAAGGAGTTTTCCCTGCATCTTTCCGTGGTACCTTATTTAAAAGGTAATTAGCTGATAAAACAGCTTCTCCCCACATATTCTGAGGTAAGCCAGAGCTGATTAACATAGCGTTCATCATCTCTTTCAAGGTACGATTCTTCCGTTCTGCAATCCCATTGGATTGAGGTGAATAAGGAGCTGTGGTTTGATGTATGATTCCATTTTGTTCACAAAGTGATTCAAAAGGGAAAACATACTCACCACCACGATCACTTCTCAACTCCTTAATTCTTTTGTTCAGTTGATTCTCAACTTCATTCTTATAGAGAACAAATTTCTCTATAGCTTCGTCCTTGCTTTTCATCAAATACACATAGCAAAATCTAGTGCAATCATCAATAAAGGTAATAAAATATTTATTACCGCCTCTCGATTGTATTGAATTAAAATCACATACATCGGTATGAATAAGATCAAGTGGTTCAGAGTTTCTTTCAATACTATGAAAAGATGATCTAGTTAGTTTTGCCTCAACACAAGTATCACACTTATGTTTGTTATCAATTTTAAAATTTGGAATGTGGTTCATGTTAATTAATTTCCGTAATGAATTAAAATTAACATGTCCTAATCTACCATGCCATAGATTAGAGTACTCAACAATATAAGCAGAAGAACTAGCTTTATTGATATTCTTAGGTTTAACAACCATTACATTGAGCTTAAAGAGCCCATCAGTTACATACCCTTTTCCCACATACATCCCATTTTTTTAGTTAAAACTACTTTATCAGACTCGAACACCATCCGGAATCCATGCTTGTTCAGAAGTGATCCAGACACAAGATTCTTCCGTATTTCTGGTACATACAGAACGTTGTTCAAAGTCAACTCTTTCCCAGAGGTCATCTTCAGAATCACCTTGCCTTGACCTTCAATCTCAGATGTTGCTGAATTTCCCATGTATAATTTTTCCCCATTACCAGTAGGCTCAAATGAAGAAAACATGCTCTTGTCCGAGCACACATGTCGAGTGGCACCAGTGTCAATCCACCACTCTCTTGGGTTAGAACCCACCAGATTCACCTCAGAAACCACAGCTGAAAGGTTAATGTCTGAAACATCTTGAGTCATGTTTTCCATCACATTAGCCTCTTGATTCTTTTTCTTCTTCGGCAGTCTGCACTCAGAAGACTTGTGACCCATTTTGTCACAATTGAAGCATTTTCCTTGAAATTTGGATTTCTTGGAAACTCCTCCTTGAGGGCCCATCTTTGACCCTTTTTTCTTGAGGTTCTTGTTCTTATGGCCATGTTCAACAACATTTACTTTGGCCTCATGAGTTATTCCCCTCTTGTCAGATACTCTGTAATCTTCCTCAATTCTAAGCTTAAGAACCAAGTCTTCAATGCTCATTTCTTTTCGCTTATGCTTTAGATAATTCTTGAAATCTTTCCAACCAGGTGGTAGTTTTTCAATTATCGAGGCTACTTGGAATGTTTCACTTAAAACCATCCCCTCAGCATGAATTTCTGCTAGAATAATTTGCAATTCTTGTACTTGACTTAACACAGTTTTGGAATCAATCATCTTAAAATCTAGGAAACGGCCTACGACAAATTTCTTAGTACCGGCATCCTCAGTTTTATATTTTCGGTCTAAAGATTCCCAAAGCCCTTTTGCTGTTTTCATCCCGGCATACACACTGTACAAGGAATCACTCAGCCCATTCAGCACATAATTCCTACATAGGAATTCAGAATGTTTCCAAGCATCGATCGCACTGATCACTTGGATATCAATCTCACCCTCCACGGGTTCAGGAGCATCTTCCTTTAGAAACCTCGCAAGGTTCAACGTGGTCAAGTAGAAAAACATTTTCTGTTGCCACCGTTTAAAATTCTGTCCACTGAATTTTTCAGGTTTTTCTGCAGCAGGATTGACATGGCTCACATGTCCAACAGGTTGTCTAGCCACAGAGGCAGTAACACCTTGGCTAGCCACAGCGGCTGCCATATTAAGCCCAGAGGCTGAAGCAAGTTGGCCAGCCGAAGAGGCTGCCACTGCACTTTGGCCAGCCACGGGGGCTGCCACAATATTCTGGCCAGCCGAAGAGGCTGCCATATTCGGATCTACTGTGTTTGGACTGTTTTCCATATCCACAGAGTCGAATTTGTTTTAAGACTATTACAAATAATTTGTTGGTTACTGTGTTCTTACAAAAGATTTTGAACAGCAGTAATAAAGTAAATACAAAATAATCAACAATACAAGAGTAATAATAAAATGACAGGACAACAGCAGGCAGAAGAACAGATCAGGAACGAAGGCAAGTGCAAAGAATTCGAGGCTTGTTGATGCGGCAACAATCTCCTTAAAACAAATTCGTCCCCTACCGAAATGGTGCAGTAGAACGTGAGACGTTTGTTTCCCAGGATGCAACGGAAATAAGCGACAATGGGCACCACCAGAATCGGCTTCAAACGAACCAAGATGTATTCGAACTCTTTCTACAGAAACAGCAAAGCAAATTTTTTCTAGCTTCTCACTTATCAAAAAACGTAAAACAATTCACTACTTAAAACAAAATAAACACACCAATTAAAAACACATTAGTGGGAGACTTTCATTTGAAGTAACCACTAAATTAATTAATAGAGTTAATTGAGTGTTATGGAACTTCAAAAGGCTTGGAAAAAATGAAGAGGCTTGCAAAAATTGGCTGGGCCGAGCCCGCACAATTTGGTCCGGCATTCGTGTACGCAGGATGCGCGGGCGCACACGAGCCAAGCTTGTTCGGATTTTGATTTGCACCCCCCCCCCCGCGCACGTAGAGAGAGCCTCTATCCTTACAACTCTTACCCATCTACATATGAGCAATCATATATAAGCATAATATTCCCTCTATAGCTTTCCCATATGGGACAAGCTTACTTTTCTTTATTTTCCAACACCAATGGGTGAACTTTGAGCAACAATTTCTCATTCACCCAAGCACCATTTTAAGCATATGAATATACCATTTCGAAGTACTCACGGAGGAGTATCCGAATCATTCAATAACAACCACTAACACGAAGTGGACCATGCTTAAAATTGAGCCTCAAAATGCTTATGAATAAGCATTTTCCAACAATCCCCCACATGAATGAAATTGGCGAAAAACGTCGAATAAAATTATTTTATAAAACATTTTATTTTGACCTAGAAGAGTTCAACGGTTCAACACCTGCATAGGATAGGTAGGCCTCAGCCTTTGAACCTTCCCTTGTGAAAATATATCTCATTTACTGGCTGACAGTGGATGCGATGTCATTGAACTGTACTGCCGTTCATGTAAATGGAGAACATATATCACACAGATGTTTTACCTAACACATCTGAGTTCTCATTGTTATGCTCATTTTGGCCATGAACATCAACCTGGTTCTGCAAGAGTTTCTAAGAATTGTGCCCCGTACAATTCCCTTTGAAGCGGCCCCACTTCTCTCTCACATAGGTGATTTCTTATTTAAGAGCATCTCGTAATACTCTGCTCGGATTCCGACGCATAAGAATCATTAAAAGCTTTGCTTAACCTCAATCCATACGAGCATCACTATTTCATTTCACCATAGGAATGGACTAGAGGGTAAACCCCCCACAGTGAACCAATTATGTCTTTTACGAGTAGGTTGTCCCATTGAACCTAGATCTTGGGATCTCCAGTCAACAAGGTTGGGTTTTCCTTCGTAATAAACATTTATCTAATGGGGTTTAGTCCCATTCCCCTCGATGATTTCACAACCAACTCTCTATTTAACCCTTTGGTTAGCGGATCCGCAATGTTATCCTTTGACTTTACATAGTCAATCGAAATAACTCCAGTAGAGAGTAATTGTCTAACGGTATTGTGTCTACGACGAATATGTCTAGACTTACCATTATACATATTGTTATGTGCCCTTCCAATTGCAGATTGACTATCGCAATGAATGCAAATTGCTGGCACTGGCTTTGGCCAACTTGGAATATCCTCTAGAAAATTTCGAAGCCATTCTGCTTCTTCAGCACACTTGTCTAATGCAATGAATTCTGATTCCATTGTAGATCTGGCTATCACGGTCTGTTTGGAGGATTTCCATGATATAGCTGCACCTGCTAGTGTAAACACATAGCCACTGGTAGACTTTGAGTCTTTCATGTCAGATATCCAATTAGCATCACTGTATCCTTCGACTACAGCTGGATATCTATGATAGTGCAACCCATAATTACGAGTAAAACGTAAGTACCTAAGTACTCTCACTATTGCTTTCCAGTGATCAACCCCTGGATTACTCGTATATCTGCTGAGCTTGTTTACTGTACAGGCTATATCAGGTCTTGTACAACTCGATAGATACATCAAACTCCCGATCACTCTAGAGTATTCTACTTGAGATATACCATCTCCCCTATTCTTCGATAGGTGTAGACTCACATCTAAAGGAGTTCTAGCCACAGCAGAATCATCATTGTTGAATTTACCAAGAATCTTGTCCACATAGTGCGACTGATCAAGAATAAGTCCATCAGGACTTCTCGAGACCTTTATTCCCAGAATGACATCTGCTAGACCCATGTCTTTCATGTCAAACTTGGATTTCAGCATATTCTTGGTAGATTTCACCATTTTAACATTACTCCCGACAATCAATATGTCATCAACGTAGAGACATAAAATGACATAGCCAACTTCTGTCTCTCTGACATAAATGCATTTATCACACTCATTGATTTTGAAACCATTTGCTAACATGGTGTCATCAAACTTTTTATGCCACTGTTTCGGAGCTTGTTTTAATCCATACAAGGATTTAACCAACTTACAGACTTTCTTTTCTTGTCCTGGAGCTATAAAGCCTTCAGGTTGTTCCATGTAAATTTCTTCATCTAAATCTCCATTTAGAAAGGCTGTTTTCACATCCATCTGATGTACCTCAAGATTGCGCAAAGCTGCAATCGCTATTATCATCCTTATGGAATTTATTCTCGTTACAGGAGAATAAGTATCAAAGTAATCAAGACCTTCACGTTGTCTGTAACCTTTAATTACAAGTCTTGCTTTGTACTTGTCAATTGATCCATCTGCCTTCATTTTCTTCTTGAAAATCCACTTGGATCCTAAAGGTTTACATCCTGGAGGAAGATCCACTAACTCCCAGGTGTGATTTTGTAAGATGGATTCAATTTCACTATTGATGGCATCTTTCCACAAAGCACCATCAGCTGACCTTACAGCTTCGTTATAGCTTTGAGGATCATTTTCTAGCAAAAATGTCAAAAAATCTGGACCAAATGATTTTTCCGTTCTAGCTCTTTTGCTACGTCTTGGTTCAAGTTCAACAACTTGTTGATCCTCCGGAACATTTATTTGTTCTCGGTCCTGACTATCTTCAATGATAGTCTCATGTACCCGTTTGTGTACATTTGAATTCGAATTAGTTTTACAAGGAAAAACGTGTTCGAAAAAGGATGCATTCCTCGACTCCATTATCGTATTCTTGTGAATATCTGGTATATTAGACTCATGCACAAGAAATCGATAAGCATTACTGTTATGCGCATATCCTATGAAAATACAATCAACAGTTTTTGGTCCTATCTTCACCTTTTTAGGTGGAGGAATAACTACCTTGGCAAGACACCCCCACACTCGTAGAAATTTGTAGGAAGGTGCTCTTCCTTTCCACATCTCATAAGGAGTTTTCCCTGCATCTTTCCGTGGTACCTTATTTAAAAGGTAATTAGCTGATAAAACAGCTTCTCCCCACATATTCTGAGGTAAGCCAGAGCTGATTAACATAGCGTTCATCATCTCTTTCAAGGTACGATTCTTCCGTTCTGCAATCCCATTGGATTGAGGTGAATAAGGAGCTGTGGTGGTTGATGTATGATTCCATTTTGTTCACAAAGTGATTCAAAAGGGAAAACATACTCACCACCACGATCACTTCTCAACTCCTTAATTCTTTTGTTCAGTTGATTCTCAACTTCATTCTTATAGAGAACAAATTTCTCTATAGCTTCGTCCTTGCTTTTCATCAAATACACATAGCAAAATCTAGTGCAATCATCAATAAAGGTAATAAAATATTTATTACCGCCTCTCGATTGTATTGAATTAAAATCACATACATCGGTATGAATAAGATCAAGTGGTTCAGAGTTTCTTTCAATACTATGAAAAGATGATCTAGTTAGTTTTGCCTCAACACAAGTATCACACTTATGTTTGTTATCAATTTTAAAATTTGGAATGTGGTTCATGTTAATTAATTTCCGTAATGAATTAAAATTAACATGTCCTAATCTACCATGCCATAGATTAGAGTACTCAACAATATAAGCAGAAGAACTAGCTTTATTGATATTCTTAGGTTTAACAACCATTACATTGAGCTTAAAGAGCCCATCAGTTACATACCCTTTTCCCACATACATCCCATTTTTAGTTAAAACTACTTTATCAGACTCGAACACCATCCGGAATCCATGCTTGTTCAGAAGTGATCCAGACACAAGATTCTTCCGTATTTCTGGTACATACAGAACGTTGTTCAAAGTCAACTCTTTCCCAGAGGTCATCTTCAGAATCACCTTGCCTTGACCTTCAATCTCAGATGTTGCTGAATTTCCCATGTATAATTTTTCCCCATTACCAGTAGGCTCAAATGAAGAAAACATGCTCTTGTCCGAGCACACATGTCGAGTGGCACCAGTGTCAATCCACCACTCTCTTGGGTTAGAACCCACCAGATTCACCTCAGAAACCACAGCTGAAAGGTTAATGTCTGAAACATCTTGAGTCATGTTTTCCATCACATTAGCCTCTTGATTCTTTTTCTTCTTCGGCAGTCTGCACTCAGAAGACTTGTGACCCATTTTGTCACAATTGAAGCATTTTCCTTGAAATTTGGATTTCTTGGAAACTCCTCCTTGAGGGCCCATCTTTGACCCTTTTTTCTTGGGTTCTTGTTCTTATGGCCATGTTCAACAACATTTACTTTGGCCTCATGAGTTATTCCCCTCTTGTCAGATACTCTGTAATCTTCCTCAATTCTAAGCTTAAGAACCAAGTCTTCAATGCTCATTTCTTTTCGCTTATGCTTTAGATAATTCTTGAAATCTTTCCAACCAGGTGGTAGTTTTTCAATTATCGAGGCTACTTGGAATGTTTCACTTAAAACCATCCCCTCAGCATGAATTTCTGCTAGAATAATTTGCAATTCTTGTACTTGACTTAACACAGTTTTGGAATCAATCATCTTAAAATCTAGGAAACGGCCTACGACAAATTTCTTAGTACCGGCATCCTCAGTTTTATATTTTCGGTCTAAAGATTCCCAAAGCCCTTTTGCTGTTTTCATCCGGCATACACACTGTACAAGGAATCACTCAGCCCATTCAGCACATAATTCCTACATAGGAATTCAGAATGTTTCCAAGCATCGATCGCACTGATCACTTGGATATCAATCTCACCCTCCACGGGTTCAGGAGCATCTTCCTTTAGAAACCTCGCAAGGTTCAACGTGGTCAAGTAGAAAAACATTTTCTGTTGCCACCGTTTAAAATTCTGTCCACTGAATTTTTCAGGTTTTTCTGCAGCAGGATTGACATGGCTCACATGTCCAACAGGTTGTCTAGCCACAGAGGCAGTAACACCTTGGCTAGCCACAGCGGCTGCCATATTAAGCCCAGAGGCTGAAGCAAGTTGGCCAGCCGAAGAGGCTGCCACTGCACTTTGGCCAGCCACGGGGGCTGCCACAATATTCTGGCCAGCCGAAGAGGCTGCCATATTCGGATCTACTGTGTTTGGACTGTTTTCCATATCCACAGAGTCGAATTTGTTTTAAGACTATTACAAATAATTTGTTTGGTTACTGTGTTCTTACAAAAGATTTTGAACAGCAGATAATACAAATAATCAACAATACAAGAGAGTAATAATAAAATGACAGGACAACAGCAGGCAGTGAAGAACAGATCAGGAACGAAGGCAGTGCAAAGAATTCGAGGCTTGTTGATGCGGCAACAATCTCCTTAAAACAAATTCGTCCCCTACCGAAATGGTGCAGTAGAACGTGAGACGTTTGTTTCCCAGGATGCAACGGAAATAAGCGACAATGGGCACCACCAGAATCGGCTTCAAACGAACCAAGATGTATTCGAACTCTTTCTACAGAGAGAACAGCAAAGCAATTTTTTCTAGCTTCTCACTGTCAAAAACGTAAAAAACAATTCACTACTTAAAACAAATAACACACAATTAAAAACACATTAGTGGGAGACCTTTCATTTGAAGTAACCACTAAATTAATTAATAGAGTTAATTTGAGTGTTATGGAACTTCAAAAGGCTTGGAAAAAATGAGAGGCTTGCAAAAATTGGCTGGGCCGAGCCCGCACAATTTGGTCCGGCATTCGTGTACGCAGGATGCGCGGGCGCACACGAGCCAAGCTTGTTCGGATTTTGATTTGCACCCCCCCCCCCGCGCACGTAGAGAGAGCCTCTATCCTTATAACTCTTACCCATCTACATATGAGCAATCATATATAAGCATAATATTCCCTCTATAGCTTTCCCATATGGGACAAGCTTACTTTTCTTTATTTTCCAACACCAATGGGTGAACTTTGAGCAACAATTCTCATTCACCCAAGCACCATTTTAAGCATATGAATATACCATTTCGAAGTACTCACGGAGGAGTATCCGAATCATTCAATAACAACCACTAACACGAAGTGGACCATGCTTAAAATTGAGCAACAATGTCTTAATCAATGAATTCTGATTCCATTGTAGATCTGGCTATCACGGTCTGTTGGAGGATTTCCATGATTATCTGCCCTGCTAGTGTAAACACATTAGCCACCTGGTAGCTTTGAGTCTTCATGTCAGATATCCAATTAGAATCACGGGATCCTTCGACTACAGCTGGAATCTATGTAGTGCAACCCATAATTACGAGAGTAAACGTAAGTACCTAAGTACTCTCACTATTGCTTTCCAGTGATCAACCCCTGGATTACTCGTATATCTGCTGAACTTGTTTACTGTAAAGGCTATATCAGGTCTTGTACAACTCGATAGATACATCAAATCCCGATCACTCTAGAGTATTACTTGAGATATACCATCTCCCCTATTCTTCGATAGGTGTAGACCACATCTAAAGGAGTTCTAGCACAGCAGAATCATCAGTGTGATTTTACCAAGAATCTTGTCCACATAGTGTGGACTGATCAAGAATAAGTCCATCAGGACTTCTCGAGACCTTTATTCCCAGAGTGACATCTGCTAGACCCATGTCTTTCATGTCAAACTTGGATTTCAGCATATTCTTGGTAGATTTCCCCATTTTACCATTTTAACATTACTCCCGACAATCAATATGTCATCAACGTAGAGACATAAAATAACATAGCCAACTTCTGTCTCTCTGACATAAATGCATTTATCACACTCATTGATTTTGAAACCATTTGCTAACATGGTGTCATCAAACTTTTTATGCCACTGTTTCGGAGCTTGTTTTAATCCATACAAGGATTTAACCAACTTACAGACTTCTTTCTTGTCTGGAGCTATAAAGCCTTCAGGTTGTTCCATGTAAATTTCTTCATCTAAATCTCCATTTAGAAAGGCTGTTTTCACATCCATCTGATGTACCTCAAGATTGCGCAAAGCTGCAATCGCTATTATCATCCTTATGGAATTTATTCTCGTTACAAGAGAATAAGTATCAAAGTAATCAAGACCTTCACGTTGTCTGTAACCTTTAATTACAAGTCTTGCTTTGTACTTGTCAATTGATCCATCTGCCTTCATTTTCTATTGAAAATCCACTTGGATCCTAAAGGTTTACATCTGGAGGAAGATCCACTAACTCCCAGGTGTGATTTTGTAAGATGGATTCAATTTCACTATTGATGGCATCTTTCCACAAAGCACCATCAGCTGACCTTACAGCTTCGTTATAGCTTTGAGGATCATTTTCTAGCAAAAATGTCAAAAAATCTGGACCAAATGATTTTTCCGTTCTAGCTCTTTTGCTACGTCTTGGTTCAAGTTCAACAACTTGTTGATCCTCCGGAACATTTATTTGTTCTCGGTCCTGACTATCTTCAAGATAGTCTCATGTACCCGTTTGTGTACATTTGAATTCGAATTAGTTTTACAAGGAAAACGTTTCGAAAAATGATGCATTCCTCGACTCCATTATCGTATTCTTGTGAATATCTGGTATATTAGACTCATGCACAAGAAATCGATAAGCATTACTGTTATGCGCATATCCTATGAAAATACAATCAACAGTTTTTGGTCCTATCTTCACCTTTTTAGGTGGAGGAATAACTACCTTGGCAAGACACCCCCACACTCGTAGAAATTTGTAGGAAGGTGCTCTTCCTTTCCACATCTCATAAGGAGTTTTCCCTGCATCTTTCCGTGGTACCTTATTTAAAAGGTAATTAGCTGATAAAACAGCTTCTCCCCACATATTCTGAGGTAAGCCAGAGCTGATTAACATAGCGTTCATCATCTCTTTCAAGGTACGATTCTTCCGTTCTGCAATCCCATTGGATTGAGGTGAATAAGGAGCTGTGGTTTGATGTATGATTCCATTTTGTTCACAAAGTGATTCAAAAGGGAAAACATACTCACCACCACGATCACTTCTCAACTCCTTAATTCTTTTGTTCAGTTGATTCTCAACTTCATTCTTATAGAGAACAAATTTCTCTATAGCTTCGTCCTTGCTTTTCATCAAATACACATAGCAAAATCTAGTGCAATCATCAATAAAGGTAATAAAATATTTATTACCGCCTCTCGATTGTATTGAATTAAAATCACATACATCGGTATGAATAAGATCAAGTGGTTCGGAGTTTCTTTCAATACTATGAAAAGATGATCTAGTTAGTTTTGCCTCAACACAAGTATCACACTTATGTTGTTATCAATTTTAAAATTTGGAATGTGGTTCATGTTAATTAATTTCCGTAATGAATTAAAATTAACATGTCCTAATCTACCATGCCATAGATTAGAGTACTCAACAATATAAGCAGAAGAACTAGCTTTATTGATATTCTTAGGTTTAACAACCATTACATTGAGCTTAAAGAGCCCATCAGTTACATACCCTTTTCCCACATACATCCCATTTTTAGTTAAAACTACTTTATCAGACTCGAACACCATCCGGAATCCATGCTTGTTCAGAATGATCCAGACACAAGATTCTTCCATATTTCTGGTACATACAGAACGTTGTTCAAAGTCAACTCTTTCCCAGAGGTCATCTTCAGAATCACCCTGCCTTGACCTTCAATCTCAGATGTTGCTGAATTTCCCATGTAAATGTTTGACTTTACATTAAAGGAAAATGTTGTCAAATTGATTTTGACTTCTTAAGATATTTGTTCAAAATTGTTTGAAAAATAAAAAATATCTTTTCCTTTATTCTTATTAATTTGGCCAATACACTTAAATATAAGAGTTATATTTTCTTAGTTGCATTGTTGACTTAATATAAATATCTATAAAGTGTTATTTAGATATTTTATCAAGTTGATTTAATGAAATTCAAATGAAATTGAAATTAATATTTCTTGTATATGCCTTTGCCAAATTCGGCCAAGGCCTTTGTGATGCAAGTATATATTGTTTTTCATTTCATTTGTATCTAACCTAATACACTTTAACCAAAAACTCCATTAAAGGAAGGCAAAGAATGCTAGAGAGAAAAGAAAGAAAAGAAAATCAAGAAAAGCTTGGAAAATAGTAAGTATTTCCAACCTTCCATTAGAGAGTAATTTGTTCCTCTTGTTGTGGTCAACATCTTGTGATGTTCTTGAGTTTTTTATATTCTTTATTCTTTGTGTTTTTGATGGAATGTTTGATGATGAAAGTGTTGTGCATGTATAATGGAGAAAGCTTGTGACTAGTGTAGTTATAAGTATTCTTTTATGGTTTTGGAAACCTTGTTGCTAATCTAGAGTTGTTGACCCACTCTTAGATGACCTAGATTTGATCTTGAGTTGTTTCATTGTGTTGAGACTTTGATTGGATGGAAGAAAGATGATTGAAGTGTTGGATTTAACCATTTGGTCTAATTTCTCCAATTTGATGAAATTGAAAAATTAGGGTTCATGACAATTCCAAATTTGGGGATTTTCATATATGGTGTGTATTTGTGTATGTATATGATGCATATAAAGTTTCATGTTCATTGGATTACATCTTGATGTGTTTGATGCATGAAATGACAAAGTGCACAAAATGGCACTAATGTAGTGCATTCGGCCTTGATGAAGAAAATTGGGGAGGTTGGCTTTTGGTGTTTTGATGTTTTGAACATGCTAAGTTCATCTTAGAAATGATTTAGAATCATTCAAAATTGATTAGATCAATTTCGGACTAAAATGGACCAAATACCAAGTGTAGGGCAATTCGGTAAATTCACTTAAATATGATTTATTGAATTTATTTTCATAATTTGATTATTGGAATATTAAATAAATATGTTTATTTAATTAATCCGAGAAAAAGTTTTGAAATCGGAAAATACGATCTTCCGCCGCTTCCGCTGCGTTACCGGATTCTGCCCCTAAAAACCCCTACAGTTATTGGGATGCGTCCCAGGGTTGTAGACCCACTGCATCATCATATTCCATTTTGGGGATGCGTCCCCGGGCCGAGGCCGACTTCATCTACAGTTTTTGGGAATGAATCCCAGGGTCGAGGCCCACATCAACTCAACACAACAGGCGGACCAGGTGGCAGCTGGCGAGCTAGGTAAGTGAAAATGCATTGCACGAACTTTGATAGGATTGTCACTGGCACACATTGAACAAATCCCATCAAAGTGGGGGCGACTGTAGGCATTGTATTTTTGCATACCAAACCCGTTGAGGAGTCTTATAAGGAGGCACCACCTTTTAGTCGTGGTGGAGTTCGCGGAAAGCGGTCGAAGGAAAGGTGAAGTCAAGAGATAATACATTTCGGAATTAATTCGCTAAGTTCGCTCAGAGTTTGCTTGCTGAATGTTCGTTTCAAAGCGTATCTACAACCCGAAAATCACCTCAAACCCTTCCAAGCCCACCTAGATACCCAAATCCACATCCAAAGCCCATTAAACCAAAACAAATCAAACACCAAGCCCACCACCTTGAGGCCCACGACCATGACACCAAATTTCACCCTCTTTGCACTATTCCATCATAACTTACCTTCTACCTATTCACTTTAACCTTTGACCTCACCTTTTACCTTGGTATCAATTTTCCAAACCATTTATTATACCAACCCTACACCATTTAATAGCCTCCCTCACCAAGTCAAGCATCTCCCCCACACCATTAACTCCCTAACCCCACGCCTATCACCTCCCACCTCCTTTTGATTCATTTTCAAACCATCTTTGTGTATTGTCAACAAAGCAACACAATTATGCATCACATTTTTCAACAAAGCTTTGTATCAAATTAATTGCCCTTGGCCTACCTATTAAATGCACTCCAAATTGCCTATATAAACTCTCATTTTTCTGCCTTGGAGAAGCTATAGAGATCAAGCATATACCAAGCATACAAATACATCACGAGACACCCCTCTTCAAGCTCAAGTTCACGCCCAAAGACCTCTCTCCTCACTACCCTCAACCAGCGCCAAAACTAACTCCAATCAGCCCTTGCATACACGCCCCTCTGCCTCCAATCAGCCCTTACATTCAAGCCTCTCACTGCCTCCAATCAGCCCTTGCATTCAAGCCCTTCATTGCCTCTATTCCTCACAGAAATTGCATCCATTTCAGCCCCATAATCCTCATGCATTCTGCCTCCTAGATTAACACCCCATTCAGCCCTCATTTAGCCACCATATTCACGCCCAAACAGTAGCATTTCACTCAAAACAGTGACCAAATTCACTGAAACAGTGAGCAAAACACTGAACTCGAAATCCTTTGAAGAACCGAGCAAACTTCAACCCAACACCTCTCAAAATTCACCAAGACAACCTTAAACTCATTACCAACCAGTGAGCAAAGTACGAAGACCTGAAACGCAGCAAAGCGGACTCAAAACAGCGAGCGAAGCGGCAAATCAGTGCCAAATGAGCAAACTAAACAGCGAACCGGCGTGATCGTGGTGATTTAGCCTTTCCGACGGCCGTGTAACGCGTCTCCGAGCAACGACAAAAAAGGTTAGACCTGAGGGTTTATATTACAGAATTTTCTCACATAAAATAATGATTTAAAAATGTATTATTTATGGTATTTTAGCATGAGTAGTTAACTTGGCATGTTGTTGGAATTGGCTCACATGAAATAATGGCTTAAAAAAATGTATTTCATGTGTTTAATGTGTTCAATTATTTTAGTATGTTGTATTAAATTTATTTACATAAAATAATGATTTAGGAAATGTATTTTTATGTGTTTAGTATGAATGATTATCTTGGCATGTCATTAGGATTAATTCACATGATATAATGACTTAGGATGGTATTTGAGCATGTTATTTAGAATTAGTTCGCATGAAATAATGAATTAGTATATGATGTGATTTCGGGGGGGTGGAATGAAATATGTGTTCTTTCTTGTGGTATATCGGATGGAAACCCGGACATAAATTCCATAGCCGAATCCGAATGGACGGTATTATGGTTTGCACTCGGGATACAATGCCCCGTACCACTCGAAAGATTCATGTATTTCATTTCATCCAACTTGTATTTGAGCATGATTAGGCTACTAGAATGTTATTATATTTCAAGCATGTTTTAGTTATTTACCTTTTGTATTAGGAATTTAAATTAAGGCATGTTTAGATTACTATTATGTAGCATGTTTGATGTGTGATGTCGGATGTTTTGCCGTATGAAAAGTTTACTGTTGAAGCATTGCAAACCTAGAGATTTAGACTACTTTGACCAACATGTATGTTGAGTAGACTTGGTTAATATTGCACAAATCCATTCATTACAAACGACATAGTAAGAGACCATTCCGAACCCAACAGTTTGAGGTCTTCCCTTGCGAGGGGTGAGTGCGGCCTTAAATCATTTTCCTCGGTTCACACCGGGTGGCGACTCCATTACTCTCCGGTTTAGTCCCCCGTGGGCTACTCCGTACTCCCAACTAGGCCCTGAGTCTAGAACAGCATGTGTCGCCCAGTTTCTGTGTCCTACACTAATATCCATCCGATATACATTATTCATGCATCGCAACCATGTATTCACACAAGCATGTTTCAATCAATCTAATCAAATTAATTAATCTGATAATTAGTGACCATCCAATGTTCAAACATCGATTTGAGTTTGCTCGAGTCAACTCGTTTTTGCGAATAAGTACTAAAGTACGAATTCTTGAATAAATTAAACTACATAATTAAATCCAATTTAACATGCATTTAATTCTATTCATTATTTAATTCTAATTAAATAACACACTTTATTTATAAACATTTACGACTTAAATTCCAAATTTAATCGTTACGGGTCTCAAAGCCCCATTAACGTCCAACGTCAATTTAATTAAAGTCCAATGAGCTTTTAATTAATTTCTTAAGGCGTGGACTTTTGGTCAACTCGGGTCAAACCGATAACCAAAGTCCAATCCGGGAATTACCCCATAAGCCTTTAAATAAATTTTAGCCCATTAAGCCCAATTAAATTACAAAGGTCCATTTAGTCGCATTTGGGCTTTATGGATGTGGTTTTGGGCCCAATTGGATACAATCCAATTTGCCTTAACCCAACTTTGTACAACAAAGCCCAATAAGCCCATTTACAACATTCAAGCCCAAATTCACAAAAATAGGCCCAATTAATAATTAAATCACAAAAACCCAATTTCACAATTTAATTACCAAAGTGCATTAACACAATTAATTACCCAATTAACATTTCTAAAACATCAATTAACACAACTAATCATGCCCATCTAAATCAATTAGTGTCCACCACAAATTAATCAAAATCAAACCCAATTACATGCTCAAAGTCTCGGCATTTAGGGAAATTTCAAAATCGATTCGGTTTTCAATCAAATTAAATCTGCAATCAATATTTCCCAATCGTTTCCAACTCATCCAATGATCAACGAAATAAAAATCACCAAGACTATATAAGGCATTAACTCTCGGCCAAGCTCAAGATTTGGGGAAATTTTGTTCCAAACAAACATTTCATTAAATTGATCCAATCAATCTAAAATTGAACATGTTATAAACATACTAAATCATCCAATTCCCGGCTCATGGGTGGACTACCCTATCACCTTCGCATTGATCCCGGAGTATGCTAGCACTCTTGTTCTTGCCACAAAAATGCACTTGGCTTCCCTCCATTTTCGGTCACTGCCCAGCAAAACCAGAAATGGCGTGAGAGAGAGGAAGAAGAATAAGAAGAGAGAGAGGAGGGAAAAAATGTGTTATGTATTTGTTTTCTTAAAATTGGTAAATGATTTCCAAAACCTATACACCAATTTTTTCCTCAAAAAACAAAGCATTAAATGCCAACCACACACATCAACTTGCCATCAATCCATCACTCAGTGAATAGTGACTGGCGTCAATCACTCAAAGTGAAAGACATCCATCACTTGATTAACGAATGATGTGACGCTAGATGCGATTAGCAATTTGACGTTTGATTTGATTTGCCGCACTCGAATTCGAAATGCGAATGCGCTCGCAAATAATCTCGGGCTCGGGTTTGCCAATTCTAAATTAACGAACTTTTCGTTGCGTCGTTATTAAATCTAATTTAACTAAATAATCATGCCAAGAATAATTACTATTCACGTCGCTAACGAATTAGTTCTAAATTAATTCGTTCGCCCGAATTAAAATCTAATTTTAATTTCGTGTCGAAATCTAATTTCGTTTAATATATCAAATATATTAATTTACCGATTAATTCCAAATTAATCGTTCTCTCTCTTTAAATGATATTTTATCCCAGATAAAATATCTCCGCAATTAATCCCAGATTAATTCTCTCTCATCTAATTAATCCCAGATTAATTAAAAGTGTGAGTCATACGTCATCGGTGAATCTTTGGGAAGTGACCCATGAGATCCCCGGATATATTGGCAGCAAATTCGGTCGTCGGACTATCCGAACACGTAAGTACCTCGTACTATGTTTATACCGAATTACAAGACAAGGTTGGCCTCTAGCAAAACGCCATGCCTCTCCAATTCTCCGGAAATATCCTTACAAGAATAAATTATCTATATCAAGTGTAGTATACCGTAGTATTGCGTATTTCTGTCTAGCATTGGATGATCACATGCAAGGCCTGAGGCTGGTACAATGTCTGCCCGTACGATGCATATATCGAATAACGAGCAACTAGTCTCTTTAGAATCGAATAATCATGACCAAGTCATATTATCCCGACGGTTGCAACCTTTATAGAGAAGCAGTTATGTATCCATGCGCGATCATCAACTCCATATGACTGGAGTGACACTTCCATCTTAACATCACACCCAACACACTACGATTCTCGATATACCCAGAATTGGCATATACAGGAACTGGTTAAAGCCCTGGACGACCTCAACCAAAGTAAATTGATTGTCGTATGCATTAGCGGTACAAGTCTCAGGTTAAGACCAAATACACCTACCCTGATTTCGGACTTCCATAGACACATAGTCATACTACCAATGGAATTCCGAGGGGGTCTTATCCAGAGCGAAGCTATTTCCCGTACCATCGGAAAAACATAACCTCCTATTACACTTGCATGAGTATCATATACCCAAATCTATGAGAACTATGCCGTTTTGTGCCCTCACAAACACGCACAAGTGTAATACTAGTTTTACGCATTCATCGATGTCCAATCTCGATAATGCTCAAA
The DNA here is from genome assembly GCA_019454045.1 of Zanthoxylum bungeanum. NCBI lineage: Eukaryota > Viridiplantae > Streptophyta > Magnoliopsida > Sapindales > Rutaceae > Zanthoxylum > Zanthoxylum bungeanum. Next base: position 44,685 of record SKCR01041587.1, read on the forward strand.
CTAGGGATATTTAATGATTTATCCTTCGTGGATTGATACTGTCTCATATCATTCTCAATCAGGAACAAATCACAGAGACCCTCCTATCATTTATATATATAGGTGATCTAATCACAAATGATAAGAGTGCAATTTCCTTTGTCACATAGTTAATTTGTACAACAACACCGTGATCTGTACAAAATAGTGACGCTATGGGTCATAATAGTCCAACACCTTTAATCTAACTCGATGAGCCCATGCGCAAACAACACAAGACATATATAAAAAGGAAAGACAATGATATCGGACTTCGTGTATCCGATTGAATATATCGCACATCCAATCGAATGTACATTATCCGGCGCGGCAAAACATCGTGGTAAAGGATTTTAACCTCTCAAAATAGAGGACCTTTAATCGCACTTACTAAGCCCATGCGCTTTATCTCATCATAATGCATATAAAAATAGAAACAACGATATCGGACTTCGTATACCTGATTGAACACATCCCACATTCAAACAAATACACATCGTCCGGCGCGGCGAAACATCGTGGTAAGGGATTTTAACCCATCGAAATAGAGGACCTTTAATCGCACTTACTAAGCCCATGCGCTTGACCTCATCATTACTCAAACAAATAAGATGTAGAAAATAAATGACGACAATAAACAAATCAAGATAAAATAAAGTATGTGCCGAGTACTCAAGTGGTACGTGGAGTTGTATCACGAGTACAGATCATACTACCGTCCATTCGAGAATCGGCTATGAAATTTATGTCCTGGTTTCCATCCTATATACCACGAGAGGCGACATTCATTCAAGGGCCACAATCATGCACTAATAAACGACTCTCATGCGACAAAGATGAATAAAATAATTAAAAAAAGAAAGATAGAAATAATAGGAAAAGTACCCTCAGGTCTAACCTTTTATGTCGACTCTCGGAAGTACGGTGCACGGTCGTCGAAAAAGGGGGGAAATGCTCCGCAACTCATCTGGTTCACAGGTTCACGCCTTTCTTCGCTGTTCCACTGCTCACGCTACTGTTCTGACTCTGATTCGCTGCTGTTTCGACTCTGATTCGCTGCTGTATTAATTGCAGATTTTTAGTTATTGTTTTAGGGATTAAAAGTGCAATTTTTGTTGGTCACTGGTGTAGGTGATTTGGGGGTTGTTTTTTAGGTATTTCGGTGATATGGGGCTGCTGTATAGGGGTTGTTTCGGTGGTGTTTTTTTTAATGGTATGCTTAAGGTTGCTCGGCTGTGTGTGTGAGGCAAGAGGCTAGGATGAAGCCGTGAGTGATCAGAGGGTAGAGAGAGAGATGAGAGGCTATTGTCTTAGGGTTTATTTGCTTGTGTATTAGTCAATCCGATAGGCTTTTTTTTTCTTGTTGTATGCGTGTGAGTGAGCTAGGGGTCCAAGGGTTGGAATTGGGTTCCTTTTATAGGCAAAGGGCTAGGGCTACTCCTTGCTTGACAAGGAAATGGATTTGGCATTAATGGGGGATATGATTTGGTGTCATGCAAGGAAAGCCTAAGATTGAGGGGGGACAAACTTAGTTCAAATTAGGAAGTCAATATTTTTAATTTTTGTTGTTAAGGCATAATATTTGTTAAGTTAGGAATACAATATTCTTGATTGGGAATATAATTGGTTGATTGATTTTAAAGTTTTATTTAATTTGGTATATGATTTAATTAATATTTTATTTAATTCCCCATGTGTTAAATATGTGTTTTATTAATTGTGATGTGTTTTATGGGCTTTGGTGGGCTAATTGGGCTTGGGCGTGAGGCTAACAGCAAAACCAGAAATACTGATGCCGTTCGAACGCTGATTAGAACGCTACACGAATGTCCGCAATCGTTCGAACGTGGCCACGAACGCAGTACGAACGAAGACATTGAACTTGCGAAATGAATCTGATGACGTACTTATTCTGAATTTCCCCTTTCGATGTCCGTTTCCCGTGACTTACGTGACTTAAAATGTAGTGCCTCCAAATGAGACTCATCATAGGGACTTATATGCAAAATTACAATGCCTACACATATATAGTGTAGGAGCGAAGCGGGATTTTCGGCTATGCCTGTGAAGTTGGTGACTACGACACTGTTGGGCTCGTAACCCGTAGAGAGTACAATTAGCCCATGGGGACTAATAAGAGAATTAAGGAGTTGCCACTTAGTATGAGATACTGGGAATGATTTAAGACTGCACTACACCCCTCGCAAGTTCGATCTTCAATCTATTTTGGTTCGGAAAGGTCTCTTACTTATGCAAGTATAATATCAAGGTTAAAAAATAATATCCACATGCCTTTAATGCAATCACATGCAATACAGTTTGGAAGCATTCATAGGCATAAATATTAGTAAGAGAGAATAAGAAAGCAAAAATAAATGTCTGTCTAGGAATAACGACGGTTACAGTGAAATATTAAATAAATCACAACTATAACATTACTCGCATCTTGTAATAATAACCAAAATAATAGAGATGATAATAGTAGTAAATAAAACAACTCATAAAACATATTAATAGGACAAAGCCAGGACGAATACAATTTTTTTTGGAGTACTTTAATATCTGACCGGACTTAGTGTAAGTCTGGTTGGATGTAACCAGTCTGTCTGACCAAATATATATCACATTCGGCAGGAGAAACTGTGTCAATCATAGAATCTCACAAACTTGTAAAAAATAAAAGGGTACCCTCGGGTCTTTACTTTTAATATTGTTGACTCAAGAAACTCCTCTTGAAAGTCTAGTAGGTTGCTAGATCTCTTGCTGGAAAGAATTCAAGGTTACTGTGTTTTGGGTTCAAGGTTCTATCAGTTTGGTTTTTTGTTTCTTGTGTGTGTTTCTGGATTCTGGGTTTTGTGTTTGTTTCTGTTTTTTACATTCCAAGCTCTTTATTTTTCCCTATTTTTTCTCCCTCTAAAGCTCTCACTTTGTACGTTTGCTATCTTCATTATTTTTAAAAGGTTTGTTTTACAGTTATTTTTGAAAAGATCTCCTATAATGAGGAAAGATAAATTAGGATGGAAAGTGATTGGAAAATGAAAGTGATTTATGGAAGGTGACTGATTTATGGAATTTGGCTAAAAAGGAAATAACAGAATCATCGTTCTGCAATTCTGAAAACATGGATATTTAGCCTGACTTACATTAAGTCCAGACAGATATGGTTCTTATGTCCGTCTAGAGGTGGTTGTGTATATCATGCTGGATGTGGATGGTTGTACTCCAACATTTAAATCTTCCAAGCTTCCTAAACTTTTCAGGTGGTGTCCCTATAGGAGATTCATCATCGCACCATTAAAAAATACAATTCCTACACATAGGTGATGTCTGGTTGGCTTTTGGCTATACTTTCTGAATTTTCCTAATTTTCAGAGGGTGTCACCGTAAGAGACTCATCATCGGGCTATGCATAAAAATATAGTATCTACAGACCCGATGGGCATTCCTCCAATTGTCAACAGAGGAAATTATCCACAAACACATGGTAAGTATCATAATTTCTGCAATCATATAATTGATTTTTAATGAGAGTTAAAAATATTGTGCATGATATGATCAATAAAGACATATTAAAGCTTCCAGAGAAAAGGAAATTATTCCTCAAATGACATCTGTCAATATTGTAACTTTTAACTAGCATAATTTGTCAAATGCCAAAAGGAGATAACAAGAAAAGACTACAAAAATCCATTCGAGAAGGATAATCCGTAAGGTTTGGGTTCCCAAGAAGCATTTGGTGTAGGAAGACAAAGCATGATGGAGCCCCATGAAGGAACAGACAATCAGAATTTGGCTTCGTCCAAAAGCCCAACGACCTAATGCTTTTCCTTTTAAAAAGAGACAATTGAGATTCCTGGATTCTCCAAGGGTTAGCAATCAACGCCACAAAACGGAGCATAAAAAACTACCTGAAAAACTCTCCCGAACCCAGAGAGAGAACGGTTTTTATGTCAAAAAATCATCTTAAATAAGAAAGAGGAGGCGCAAGAGCTTGTAAAGACAAAGTCAAAATTTTACAGGAAATCTGCTAAGGATCAAGAATCAATAGAGAGCTCAGATGGTAGGATGAAAGAAGAGTTTGCAATAAGTAGCTTCATGGTATAATGAATTCTTATACCTACTGGTTGTACGACAATAATTCTGACTCCGATATTAAACTTCCAGAAGGAAAACTCTCAAGAAGAAAGTGAAGAAAAAACCGCAGGATATGGAGGAATTAAAAGTCCATCTCCTCTTTATTTGGAGAAAAATGAGGAAAAGAATAATAATTTTGGAATGACTGTCTGTTGGGGTTTTGGCGCGGGCGCAGCGGAAGCTCGCGGTTCGGGTGAAATCGTAATTTTAAAACTTTTTAAGTTACCGAATAAATTATTCAATATCCAATATGAATAATTCATTCATATGTCACCTAAATATATTTATTCGATATCAATAACGACATAAATAACTAAGAAACGTCGTGAAACCTTACGAAAATATTTTTCCGCAAAATGGCATATTAAAACGCGTTTTGACCAAACCGACTACCCAATGCACATGAGGACTGCCCATGTCAGCCCCAATAGTACTAGGGAAGTCCATGGGCTGCCCGAATAGTGACCAATTCATTGTTTGGGCAGCCGTCACCCGGTTGGCTCAAAAGTCAATCAGTAACGCCGTTTTTTCAACATTTTCGCATATTTCTACTCCGAAATAATTTCCGGCAATTGTTTCCAACACCCAAAACAACACCAATACATTCATTATAACATATTTTCATCACAATAAACCCATTTTTTCCAGATCTATTTTGGTAACAAAAATAATCAATTTTTCTTGCTTTAATCCAAATTTTTCAACATTAGTCAAATTAATCATAACACCAATCCAAGTCACCACCAATGAAGCATCCAAGAATAATTTTAGGCAATACAAGAGTGGTCATAACACTGTAGAATGGCAACATATCTTCAAATGATCAAATTGAATAATTCTTACAATAATATCATTCAAATCATCTTCACACATGCACCAAGCCTTCAATTACATCCTCCAAATCAAAAAACCCCAATTTCTAAGAAGTAACGAACCCTAGAACTATTTTAGTATCTCAAGAACAAGAAACTAATTTTCTAAACTCAAGAATATTAAAGATTACCTTTTATTCTTCAACTTTCCTTAAGCCTTTCTTCATTTTCTTCTTTTGTTTCTCAAACAAAAATTTGAGAGATTTTTCATGGAGGATTTCAGCCATTGAAGCCATTGGAAAGAAAAAGAAAATTTTTTACTTAAAAACAAAAAAATACTAATGCTGACTTAGCTAGGGTTATTTTGGATATTTTCCAAATTTAATCCAAATAAATTAAATCAAACTTTATGTTATTGTGGACAACACAGCTAATCTGGGCGACGCATGCTGTCCTAGGCTCGCGGCCTAGTTGGGAAGTACGAAATAATATGGAGTCGCCACCCGGTGTGAACCGGGAAAATGAGATTTAAGGCCCACACTCACCCCTCGCAAGGGAAGACCTCAAACCGTTGGGTTCGGAATGGTCCCTTACTCATGTCACTTGTAATGAAAGGATTTATGTGATAATTTAATCAAGCTTAAGTAACATTTATTTCCAAAGATATCATGCTTCTAAATTCATGCATGCATCAACAAGTTCATCACAACATGCAACATCACATGGCAATCTCATGCACATATTTCAATCCTATGATATGGAAAACTAAGAACAACATGATCATGCTTGAGTACTATCTCATGAACCTATTAACCAAATACACATGCTAGCAACCTAATCATGCTTGAATACAAATAATACAGTTGGCTATATAACACAAGAAAGATCAACAAAGAGGCAATTATGCATGAATATGATAAGACAGACTCAGTTCAGTGTGTGCACGTTCGTGTAGCATTCGTAAACGCGTTCGAACGGAAATGAAACAGAATGCTCACATTCGAGTAGCGTTCGTAAACGCGTTCGAACGGAAATGAAACAGAATGCTCACGTTCGAAGTAGCGTTCGTACACGCGTTCGCAACGGAAATGAAACAGAATGCTCGCGTTCGTATGGCATTTGATAACGCTTTCGAACGGAAATGAGACCTGATGCATGATATAAGGCAAAAATACATGCGCGTTCGAGTTGCGTTCGTAAACGCGTTCGAACGGGAACAGAACTGATGCATGAAATGGGACGCAATACATATACAACAAAAATAAAGGGGCGCGGCGAAAGTACTGCCGTAAAGGTGGCCTTTTTGGGGCTCTTGATCTCTCAAGAGAGGACCTTTAGACCAACATACTAAGCCCATGCGCGTCACATCACATCATGCATACAAACATAAAGACAATCATATTATTCTAAGTATGTCCGATTGAACGTGTCTTGCATCCAACCGAACACACATCAATCGGCGCGGCAAAGCATCGTGGTAAAGGGCTTTAACCCCTCCCCATAGGGGATCTTTCATTCCACTTACTAAGCCCATGCGCTCGATTGAGTCATGCATAAATAAGCAACATGCAGAATTTAAATGACAAAAATAAATACATAAAAGCAACACAAAACACAAGAGAATGTGCCGTTTTTACTCAAGTGGTACGTGGAGTTGTGTCCCATGTACAGACCGCACTACCGTCCATTCGGATTCGGCTACGGAATTTACGTCTGGGTTTCCATCCTATTATACCACAAGAGACGACACTCTTCCATTTCATTCAAGCCACAACATGCTTTCATAAACGACTCTCATGCGAATAAAATGCAATAATAATAATAAAAAAACGAATATAAACTAATGAAAAGGTACCCTCAGGTCTAACCTTTTAAATCATCTCTCGGATGTACGGTACACGATCGTCGGAAGGGGGGATGCTCCGTAACTCTCCTGGTTCACTGGTTCACTGTTCTCGTTCGTTGTCTTACTGTTTTGAGTCGTCGTTTTCCGTCTTTTGCTATTGTTTCCTTGTGGTTTCGCTGCCTTTTCCTCTTTATCTTTTGCTTACTGTTTTTGGGTTGTCTTCTTCCTGTAATTTTTATGTGTGTTGTGTATGAGTTAGGGACTAGGGGACTAGGGGACCAACTAAGGTTGAGAAGGTTGGTGAAGGGGGTGAAGGGTTCTTTTTATAGGCAAAGGGTTGGGCTTGACAAGGAAGGGGATTTGATTTGGTTTGGTTAAGGGAAGTCAAAAGATTTGATTTGGTTTGGTTAAGGGAAGTCAAAGATTGAGGGGGGGGACAAATCTTGGCTAGATAGGGAAGGTTGAATATTTGATTGGCTTGGTTTAGGAATACATATTTTAAGTTTAGGAATAATCTTATTAGATTGGGAATATAATTGGTTGATTGATTTTAACTTGGTATGATTATATTTTGATTTAGTGTGGTGATTGTTTTATTTAGGCATGATTTTAGTTAAGTTGGTAATTGTTTATTTTATGTTTGGTATATGTTTTATTTAATTATTTAATTAATTTAATTATTATATTATTTAGTTAATGTTTAATTAATATTTATTTATTTAGTTGGGATGTGTTTTAGGGCTTTGGGGGGCTAATTGGGCTGGATGAGAGGCTAGCAGCAAACCCAGATTACCGAACACGTTCGAACGCTTCCTCGAACGCGGCACGAACGCCCGCAATTCGTTTGACGTTCGAACGTAAACACGAACGTAGCACGAACGAAAACAGTGAACCTTGTTTATTCTGAATTTCCCCTTCCGATGTCCGTTTCCCGTGACCTCCGTGACTTAAAAAGGTATTTGTCTCCAAATAAGACTCCTCATCGGGTTATGTGTAAAAATGCAGTGCCTACAGTCGCCCCCACTTGATGGGACTTGTGTAATGTGCAACAGTGACAATCCTATCAAAGTTATGCAATGCATTTCTACTTACCTGGCTCGCCCGCTGCCACTTGACTTCCATGGTTGAGTTTGATTTGGGTGGTGAGGTGCTGCGACCCCTGGTTCATTCCCGAACCGTGTTGTGATGTGGTCCATTCCCGAACCGTGTCCATTCCCGAACTGTTACTGTAAGTTGGTCCATTCCCGAACCGTGCTTCCATTCTTGGAGTGCCATTCCCGGCTTGTTCATTCTTGAACTCTGCTCCATTCTTGGATTGCCATTCCCGGCTTGTTCATTCTCGAACTGTGTTGAGATGAGGCTTTATTCCTCCTGAGCCTTTATTCCCGAACTGTACTGACATGAGGCTTTCTTCCCTTGACGCTTTGTTCTCCAAACTATACTGATGAGGCTTTCTCCTGAGCTTTATTCTCAAAATATACTGCTATGAGGCTTCTTCCTCTTGAGCTTTGTTCTCAAAACTGTACTGACATGAGGCTTTCTTCCCCTTGAGCTTTGTTCTCAAACTATACTAATATGAGGCTTTCTTCCTCTTGAGCTTTGTTCTCAAACTATACTGACATGAGGCCTTTCTTCCTCTTGAGCTTTGTTCTCAAACTATACTGACATGAGGTTTCTTCCTCTTGAGCTTTGTTCTCAACACTTATACTGATATGAGGCTTTCTTCCTCTGGGCTTTGTTCCCGAACTGTTGCGATGATGGTCCATTTCGAACCGTGCTCCATTTTCGGAGTGCATTTTCGGCAAGTGGTGATGAGATGATCGGTCCATTCCGAACCGTTGCTGATGAGAGATAGTCCATTTCCGAACCATGCCTGATATGAGAGTGGTCCATTTCTGAACCATTGTGATAAGAGAGTGGTCCATTTCCGAACCGTTACTGATATGAGAGTGGTCCATTTCCGAACCGTGCTTCCATTCTTGGAGTGCCATTCCCGGCTTGTTCATTCTTGAACTCTGCTCCATTCTTGGATTGCCATTCCCGGCTTGTTCATTCTCGAACTGTCTATTCCCGGACCATATCTCCATTCTCGGAGTGTCATTTCCGACTTTGTTCATTCTTGAACTGCCCATTCTCGGACCATATCTCCATTCTCGGAGTGCCATTCTCGGCAGAACTGATCTGATGTAATATGGGCCTCGCCCCCAGAATGTCATACCCGACAATGCTGATACTGATGTAATGTGGGCCTCGACCCTGGGACTCATTCCCAAACTGTGTTTGATGTGGACCTCGACCCTGGGACTCATCCCCAAAACTGATTGCTGAAGTGGGCCTCGGCCCCAACTGCTACTGACATGGGCCTCGCCCCCAGATTGATGCTGATGTGGGCCTCGACCCTCGGGATTCATCCCAAAATTCTGCTGATGCGGGCCTCGGCCCTGGGATTCATTCCCTGGATTCATTCTAAAATTCTGCTGATGTGGGCCTCGACCCTGGGATTCATTCCCTGGATTCATTCCAAAATTCTGCTGATGTGGGCCTCGACCCTGGGACTCATTCCCTGGATCATTCAAAAATTCTGCTGATGTGGGCCTCGACCCTGGGATTCATTCCCTGGGTTCATTCCAAAATTCTGCTGATGTGGGCCTCGACCCTGGGATTCATTCCCTTGGGATTCATTCCCGAAAAACTCTGCTATTGTACTGTTACCGCTTCTGGTTGGCTTGCATTTGACGCTTTCTCTTTTTCTCCTCTGAAACCTGTTATTACAAAACATAACAAACACAAAAAGGATGCAAATATGTTACGTGTATGCATGCATGCATGATTGGGTTTCCTATCCCGTGGGGTTATTCTTTTTCCGGTACTCCTGGTGGCTGCTTTGTCTTTTGACAAGTCTGTCCTCTTCCCTAACCAACATGTATCTATGATGGCTTTCAGAATACAAGGGTTAACATGATGTATGTATGCATGAGGTGCATGAGATGTATATAACATACTAAATCAATTAAAATTTTCACACAAATCGGCCTGTTATCATTTTAGAATCTTTCGGGCTAACTGTCATAAGAGTGAACCCGTCCCAGTTTAAATGGCCCAACGAGTTCATGTCTTATGGCAAAGAGCCCAACTAAATCCAAATGATAATATTCCGAACACAATCATAAAATGGCCCACTGTTATTTAGAAGCCTTTTGGCCCAATCGTCATAAGATGTGTTCTTGTTCCAGTTTTAAATGGCCCAACAAGCCCATATCCCATGATAAATGGTCCAAATGGATCCAAACAACGATGTTCCCAAACACAAGCATAAAAATGATGCAAACATGACATAATAATTTTTACAAAGTGGCCCATCAACATTTCAGAAGCTTTTAGCTAATAATCATAAGGTGTGAACTTGCCCCAGTTTAAATGGCCCAGCAAGCCCGCATTTCTGACAATAGTCCAACTGCATCCAAATGAGGATGGTCCACAAGCACATATTCAAGGAAATAATTGTTACTTTAGCCAACCTGGTCCATGGGTGGGTTAGTAAGAGTATAGACAAAGGCTCTCACTGGCGAAGGATAGCCCACAACTAGGTCTCCCCACTCAAGGGTTCGAGCGACCAAGTGAGCGTATCCTTTTTTATACACTAAGGTACGTGCCAATGAGCTATGGTGTGTGACGGACTGTCAAATGGATTTCCCGTTGTAGATCCCCCAGAGGGAAGGTGGAGCGAGGCTCACTTAAATACCCAAGCCTCTTAGGCTCTTATCGCTTGGTGTCAGGAATAAACAACGAGTCCTCCAAATTAGTCCATCACAAAGGCTACGAGTAGATGGCTATCTAGGTGCCTTCACAGCTTTTCCTTCTAGAAAGGTAGTGAATGAAGGAAGACACCAAACCATTACCTAGCCTAAAAATGCCTTTGATTAAACCCTCACTTTATCCACTATAGACACGGTCAATTTAAAACATAAATCCAAACATTACAAGACAATATTTCGGGGCCAACTTTCTATCCCCAGTGGAGTCGCCAGACTGTGGACAACACAGCTAATCTGGGCGACGCATGCTGTCCTAGGCTCGCGGCCTAGTTGGGAAGTACGAAATAATATGGAGTCGCCACCCGGTGTGAACCGGGAAAATGAGATTTAAGGCCGCACTCACCCCTCGCAAGGGAAGACCTCAAACCGTTGGGTTCGGAATGGTCCCTTACTCATGTCACTTGTAATGAAAGGATTTATGTGATAATTTAATCAAGCTTAAGTAACATTTATTTCCAAAGATATCATGCTTCTAAATTCATATGCATGCATCAACAAGTTCATCACAACATGCAACATCACATGGCAATCTCATGAACATATTTCAATTCTATGATATGGAAAACTAAGAACAACATGATCATGCTTGAGTACTATCTCATGAACCTATTAACCAAATAACATGCTAGCAACCTAATCATGCTTGAATACAAATAATACAGTTGGCTATATAACACAAGAAAGATCAACAAAGAGGCAATTATGCATGAATATGATAAGACAGACTCAGTTCAGTGTGTGCACGTTCGTGTAGCGTTCGTAAACGCGTTCGAACGGAAATGAAACAGAATGCTCACGTTCGAGTAGCGTTCGTAAACGCGTTCGAACGGAAATGAAACAGAATGCTCACGTTCGAGTAGCGTTCGTACACGCGTTCGAACGGAAATGAAACAGAATGCTCGCGTTCGTACGGTACACGATCGTCGGAAGGGGGGATGCTCCGCAACTCTCCTGGTTCACTGGTTCACTGTTCTCGTTCGTTGTCTTACTGTTTTGAGTCGTCGTTTTCCGTCTTTTGCTATTGTTTCCTTGTGGTTTCGCTGCCTTTTCCTCTTTATCTTTTGCTTACTGTTTTTGAGTGTCTTCTTCCTGTAATTTTTTATGTGTGTTGTGTATGAGTTAGGGACTAGGGGACTAGGGGACCAACTAAGGTTGAGAAGGTTGGTGAAGGGTTCTTTTTATAGGCAAAGGGTTGGGCTTGACAAGGAAGGGGATTTGATTTGGTTTGGTTAAGGGAAGTCAAAGGATTTGATTTGGTTTGGTTAAGGGAAGTCAAAGATTGAGGGGGGACAAATCTTGGCTAGATAGGGAAGGTTGAATATTTGATTGGCTTGGTTTAGGAATACAATATTTTAAGTTTGGGAATAATCTTATTAGATTGGGAATATAATTGGTTGATTGATTTTAACTTGGTATGATTATATTTTGATTTAGTGTGTGATTTGTTTAATTTAGGCATGATTTTAGTTTAAGTTGGTAATTGTTTTTTTATGTTCGGTATATGTTTTATTTAATTATTTAATTAATTTATTATTATATTATTTAGTTAATGTTTTAATTAATATTTATTTATTTAAGTTGGGATGTGTTTTATGGGCTTCGGGGGGCTAATTGGGCTGGATGAGAGGCTAGCAGCAAAACCAGATTTACCGACACCGTTCGAACGCTTCCTCGAACGCGGCACGAACGCCCGCAATCCGTTTGACGTTCAAACGTAAACACGAACGTAGCACGAACGAAAACAGTGAACCTTGTTTATTCTGAATTTCCCCTTCCGATGTCCGTTTCCCGTGACCTCCGTGACTTAAAAGGTAGTTGTCTCCAAATAAGACTCCTCATCGGGTTATGTGTAAAAATGCAGTGCCTACAGTTATCAAATCAAATTTGCACTCCTAAAGTTTAATTAAGACATGCCACATGTATCAATAATAATTAAACATATTGCATAACATTGATGAAATATGGATATTATTTAACTATTCAAATATTTAACATTTAAATGTCTAAATAATTAATTAATATAATTATTATTATATATGTATTTTTATTTACATTAAATAACAAATACATATATCAATGGCATGTGTCAAAGTCTCATTTGACAATTAATTAATGTGTATCTAATGAAATTATGTATCAGATACAATACACAATAATTACAATTGACCAAAAATATTGTTAAGCATGTGTTTTCGTTTAACCGTTTAAACGATCCGAATTAACTCATTTAATCCGTTGAGGTATTATGAATAATCTGTATTATTCATAATGCATTGCCCAAGTGCACAACTAGTACACTTCATATTGTGGGACTCTCTAAGTTTAGGTTTATCCGTCACGAAAACCAATTTCGTGTACATAATCCACCCACTCATGAATTATGACGACCACATATAATCTCGCTAAACTATGCAAGTCGAGGTCATTGCATACATATAATCCCTCCGGCACAGGCTATCCATATTATACATGAGATATAGATAAAAACGTCAAATCCTTATGGTATAATATAGTCGACTTTCAAATTTACGATCTCTAAATAACACTCGGAACTTGTTTCTGAAGTTATACCACGGCCATGGATTTACTAGATCGCAAACACGCGTAGGATGCATATGCCTTGTACACAGGACTGATGGATTCTATCTTGATACGCACAGAATATCATGAGCATCAGTCTACACCCAACGAACAGACGGAGGTCTGATCTAAATAGATCGGTGACGTGAATGCCATCAAAGTGTGGAGGATAACTCATATATCCACATGTTGGACAATTATGACCCATAGCGTCACTATTTGTACAGATCATGGTGTTGTTGTACAAATTAACTATGTGATAAAGGAGATTGCACTCTTATCATTTGTGATTGGATCACCTAGATGTATAAATGATAGGAGGTCCCTATGATTAGTTCCTGGATTGAGAATGATATGAGACAGTATCAGTCCACGCATGATTAATCATTAAATATCCCTAGTCAGAGTATTATCGAGATTGGACATCGATAAATACGTAAAAGACTAGTATTGCACTTGTGCGCGTTGTGAGGGCACAACGATATAGTTCTCATATATTTGGGTATATGATACTCATGCAAGTGTAATAGGAGGTTATGTTTTACCGATGGTACGGGAAACAGCTTCGCTCTGGATAGACCCCTTCGAAATTCCATTGGTAGTATGAATATGTGTCTATGGAAGTCCGAAATTAGGGTAGGTATATTTGGTCTTAACCTGAGACTTGCACCGCTAATACTTGCGACAATCAATATACTTTGGTTGAGGTCGTCCAGGGCTTTAACAGGTACTGTGTACGCCAATACTGGGTATATTGAGAATCGTAGTGTGTTGGGTGTGATGTCAAGACGGAAGTGTCACTCCAGTCATATAGAGATGATGGTCACGTATGATACGGGACTGGTTCTCTTAAATGCTGCAGCTATTGGGATAAAATGACAAGGTCATGTTTATCCGATTATGAAGACTAGTCACCAGACATCCGATATGTGCTTCGTACGGGGCAGACACAATTCCAGCCCCAGGCCTAGCACGTGATCATTCGATACTGGACAGAAATAAGCAATACTACGTATACTACGCCTGATATAGATCCTTTATTCCTGTAAGGATATTTCCGGAGAATTGGGCAGGCATGGCGCTTTGCTAGAAGCCAACCTTGTCTTGTAAATCGGTAAAACGTAGTACTTGGTACTTACGTGTTTGGATAGTCCGACGACCGAATTTACTGCCAACATATCCGGGGATCTCATGGGTCGCTTCCCAAAAATTCACCGATGACGTATGACTCGCACTCTAAATTAATCTGGGATTAATTAGAAGAGAGAGAAAATTAATCTGGGATTTATTGCGGAGATATTTTATCTGGGATAAAATATCATTTAAAGAGAGATAACGATTAATTTAGAATTAATCGATTAATTTATATATTTGATATATTAAACGAAATTGGATTTCGATGCGGGATTAAAATTAGATTTTAATTCGGGCAAACGAGTTAATTTAGAATTAATTCGTTAGCGATGTGAATAGTGATTTCTCTAGGCGTAATCATTTAATTACGATGCAACGGAAAATTCATTAATTTGGAATTAGCGAACCCGAGCCCGAGATTATTTCGAGCGCATTTGCATTTCGAATTTGAGTGCGGCACGCAAGTCAAATCAAGCGTCAAATCGCTAGTCGCATCTAGCGTCACATCATTCGTCAATCAAGTGATGGATGTCTTTCACTTTGAGTGATTGACGCAAGTCACTATTCATTATTGATGGAAGTGATGTGAGTGGTTGGTGCCATTTATGGCTTAATGGTTTGCTTTTTGAAAAACCAAATTCATGTGAAATGAATTTGAAATTCAAATTAGTGTATAAGATACACAAAATTCACAAACCAAACATAACTCTCTCTCTCTCCATTCTCTTTTCTCTCTCACGCCCTTGGGGCCAAAAATTGCTCACTGGTTTTTGAAAATGTCGAGCAGTGAAGGAAGCAAGAGTGGGATTTTGTGGCAAAATCTCAAGTGCTAGCACACTTACGAGATATGCGAAGGTGATAGGGAAGTCCACCCATGAGTCGGGAATCGTTCGACGAAGCTTGGAGCTTGATGAAGGACCCAAACCGAGCCAAACCAGTGAGCTTCACACAGCTCACTGCCGAACCAGTGAAGAGGCAAAAAGTTGAGTTTTTGTTGCCTTCGCATCGCTCAACCGATCGATGTGAGTATTCCGCAACTTCTTCGATATGTATTCGCACTTGATTCATGCTTATTATTGATCTTGGGACCTTAATAGAAACCAACAATGGTATCAGAGCAAGGTTTGAGCATGAAACAGTTTAGGGTTAAAATTTGGGTAAATTGATTTTGAGCATGATTTTGTGAAATTGGATGAATTAATATGTTTAATTGATGTTTAATTTAAGATTGATTGGATCAATTTGATTAAATTTTGTTTGGAACAAATTTGCCCAATTTTGTGGTGTTGGCCGAATGCGTAGCCCTATTTTATCTTGGTGATTTTTTGATTTTTGATTCATGGATGAGTTAGAATCATTCGGCAATGTGATTTAATGTCGATTGTGGAATTAATTGGATTGAATTCGAATCTGACACAAAAATCCCCTCCCTTGGCCGAGACATATATAGCATGTTTGGGTTTGATTTTAATCAAAATGTGTTGGACATGTGATGATGAAAATGAGCATGATTAATTGTGTATATTGATGTTTTAGAAATGTTAATTTGGGTAATTAATCATGTTATACACTTTGATAATTAAATTGGAAAAATTGGATTTTTTGGAATTTATTTATTTGGGCCTTGAAATTGGATTTGGACTTATGTGTTGTAAATGGGCTTATTGGGCTTTGTTGTACAAATTTGGGTTTAGGCCAAATGGATTGGATCCAATTGGGCCCAAACTGCTTCCATAAAGCCTAAATGGGACTTAATGGACCTTTAAGTTTAATTTGGTTTGACCCGAGTTGACCAAAAGTCCACGCCTTAAGAAATTAATTAAAAGCCCATTGGACTTTAATTAAATTAATATTGGATATTAATCGGGCTTTGAGACCCGTAGTGATTAAATTTGGAATTTAAGTCGTAAAGGTTCGTAATTAAAGTGTAGTATTTAATTTGGAATTAAATAGTGAATTAGAATTGAATGCATAAAATTGGATTTAATGATGTAGTTTAATTTAATTCGAGAATTCGTACTTTAAGTACTTATTCGCAAAACGAGTTTGACTCGAGCAAAATCAAATTGTTGTTTGAACATTGGATGATCACAAATTATCAGATTATTAATTTGATTAGATTGATTGATAACATGCTTGTGTGAATACATGGTTGTGATGCATGAATAATGTATATCGGATGGATATTAGATGGGTGGGGCAATTTTAGAAATTGTTGTAATAAATTCGATTTATTAATTGGACCTGTGTGTCCAGCCTTATATACCTCTCATTCTTTGTATTCTCTTCTCACCTATTCCCCTCAATGTAAATGAGGTTTCTTTAGAAGTGTAGTGTAACGGGTAGAAGTGATACTTGTGCTAGCGGGAGAGAGAAAGGGAGAGATTTGATCTAGGATCAATGTGTAAAGTATCCATCCGCATATCATTATTATTTTATTATAGCGCTTTATTATGTGTTTAGAATGCATGTTTAAGGGTGTATGATGATGAGACCTTAACAAAGATAATAAATTGGTTGCCAATTTGCACTCAAAAAACCTCACAAAATATTAAGCGTTTTTCCTTCCATTGAGTGATTCTCACTCAAGATCCGAGACTGGCATTGGCTTGTTGGCCAAAGTCAAGGCCTTTGTCCGTCGAGGATGTGTTTGAATCATGAAGGCTTTGTTCCATATCAGTGTCTTGTCCAAGTCGTGGTTTGTTGGCCAAAGTCAAGACCACTTCTTGTCCATCGACATTGATTACGAAGCCTTCCATGGTCAATGGGTCGTGCTTGACTGGGATCACTAAGTTTGTTGTGCCAAAGCCAGGCTTAGGTTGATTCAGAGGAAAAAGGTTAGGTAATACATTGGATGTATTGGCATATATAAGATATATGTTTCAGACTTGGATGTTCCCCTACCGGATCTAGGAATTGGATTGGATCCAATCGATCTTAGAGATCTACCTAGTTAATTATCATACAATTTGTTGGCCAAAGTCAAGATTGTGTGATGTTTAATGGGATCCTAGCCCACTAGAAAACACGGTTTCCCGAGTACTCGACAGAGGGTTAGAGGCTCGCCGAAAAATAGTGGGAGGCAAGAATTGAATTTGCAATACTCGTTTAATTACTTGCCATACGCGCTCAAATCAAATATCATTCGTCGTTATAAATTAAATGTTAGTTGGACTAATATTTAAATGTTGTTTTAATTAATAGTTGGACTATATTCAAACAATTCATTTATAGTTGATTTTATAATTGGATTATAGTAATCAATATAATTGATTTTAATCTATTAAAAGTATAGTTGATTATATAGTTGGACTATAGTAATCATTATATTAAATAGTACCTAAATCGTTGATTAAATAGTTAGACTATTAAAATCAAGATAAAATTGAAAGATTGACATTTAAAACATAATCGTAGGGAAAATGTATTTAAATGGTTTAATTTTTCAAATTGGGAATAAATTTCAGGATGGTCCTGGAAAATAATAAGTTACTTTATTTGATAAAATAACATATTATGCCTAAGAGCCCTGAGTTAAGCAAATAGTAGAGCATAATCTTTAGAAGATCATGTAAAGATAACTTTAGTGCTTAATCCATTATACTTACCGCAGTAGACTCCTTAATTTCTGAGTCAGAACTAAGGATTAGATCCTTAAAGTATAATAAAGAAATTGAAGGATCTTCATAAATCTATATTTAGATTTTAGAAGTACTAAATTGCAATAATAACTCTTGGAGAGTTAATGACTATTCTCAATGAGACAAAGTCAAAGTTTGCAATTAGGCAAGTAGCGCAAGGCGCACCTTACTTCGATATTCTAGAAACCCGAGGCTTGGCCAAAGGCTTCTGGAATGTGGAAAAGGGCAAAGGCAAAATCATTATAATCTTCTGGGAAGATAAAGGACATATCCCAAAATGTCTGCCTGATTGTGGCAAACGGGATCGCGGAAGCGGGGCTGCCATTTGGACAAAGCAGACATGAAGGAATTGAAGACGAGCAAGGCTCTGACTTCAAATACGTTTGTCAACAATATTCACTAATAATATGAAAAATTAGATTTTAAATACTTAGTGTGGTACAAAAATATATGTATTGATGTTCAAAATCTGTTTTGAATAGGATACTGACTTCAATTGAGATAAATCTGCGAATTGGAAACGGGACGGACGAAAGTCGTGTTTTAACCGTAGATACCTAAGTTTAGGAACTACCTTTAAGGTGCGTACCAAAATTTAGAAACTGTTATAATGTAACTAGTTTGACTAGAAACATTATCTTTATATCAGTGTTTAACCCGGTGCGGGTGAACCTTTATATTCTAGAACACTAAAGTGTTTTATTATATAAAGATGATATTGAGATAAACACATTAGATGTGAATAACAGAAT
This sequence comes from Zanthoxylum bungeanum, assembly GCA_019454045.1. Classification (NCBI taxonomy): domain Eukaryota; kingdom Viridiplantae; phylum Streptophyta; class Magnoliopsida; order Sapindales; family Rutaceae; genus Zanthoxylum; species Zanthoxylum bungeanum. Next base: position 63,417 of record SKCR01041587.1, read on the forward strand.
TTATATTTTGAATATAAATAAATCTCAAATATATAACATGACAAACAAATAGCTCAAACTGATTTGATCAGGAGAAACTAATTTGTGGCATTGTTGTATGGGACACAATTAAACAAGAATCGTATATCCACACTTTTGAAGAGTGGGTACTCGGACTGATTTGATTCAATCAAATAAAGTCTATGAATCTAGTTTATTGGGCAAAGTGCCTAAAACACTATTTACTTGGTAAAAGTGCAAATGCCACCGACCTGTAAGCCCTAGTTCATAGTGAAGCAAGTGGGCCCATATCTAGCTAGGCTAGAGGTGGAGATGAATATTTCGTGACCTTTACGGATGTGGCATCGCTTTATGGTTATGTGTTTCTTTTGAAACACAAAACGTAAACTTTTAAGTTTCGACACGAAATAGACAAATAGATCGGCTAAAGTATCAAACCGTCACGGTAAGACCGTAATGGAAATTACTTAAGCAATAAGTTTCTAATATACTTGAAATAGTATAGTATTCTTTCAAATGAGGACTCCTCCCGGAACACGTCAGTTTGACGGTGTGTCCGAACAGGAGTAACCGAATTTTGTTGGACATGATAAGGTTAATCATGAGTCGTTCTGAGCCACCATTTCCTTCAACGGATAAGCTTTAATAGTGCAAGAACTTATTTTGAATAAGGTTCCATAAAAATCTGTTTGACAGGTATCATATTAGATATGAACAGGAAAGAAACCGGGTTTCTCATTCCTGATAATTTGGGATGCTAGGCATATGTTTGGATGATACCAAACTAAAACCCAAATTGGATAAGTGCCAATTGTAGGTTATCCTAGGGATACCATAAGTATAGTACTTATACATCTCACTTGAGAACAATGTAATTGTTGCTCACCATGCAGTTTTCCTAAGAGGAATACCAATATGCAGTGGTAAGTGGGAGGATAGTAAGACTCGATGAAAATCGGAGTAATACTATTCAAGACACCGATTCCTAATGGAACACAAATAGTTCATCAAGGATGAAACTATTACCATTAATCTTCGTATACACAAGAACCGCGTATGTCGGAGAGAGTCAGAAAACAACCTGGGGTATGGGTTTCTGATCTCACCTCATAAAGGTGTCAATCTTATTGAGGTATACCAACTGACTACGTATGAGGAAGTGATACAAGGTATCAAATCCCTATTATGGCAAAGTGTCATGAGTCCGAATTGGATTCCATGTATATTAACAAGTTTGTATACTAGTTGATGTACCGCAAGGCATTGTGCCTATTGGTACTGTTTAAGTCTTCAAAGAAGACGTACATGGAAGGCAACATACCAACGTATAAAGCTAGGCTTTTAACAGAAAGGTATCGTTATCAACATTGTGTTGATTACGATTCAACCTTTTAACTGTTGCCACGGTAAATCCATTTGGATAATGCTTGCTAATGCTGCATGTTTCATTTATGAAATATGGCAGCTGAACGGAAAATCGCTTTCCTGAAAAGGAAACCTTTCAGAGGATGTTTATAACATCCTGCCGATTTTGTCGTACCAAAACTAGCAAATGAGGTTTGCGGGTTATTCGATCCATGTTTAGATTGAAGCAAGCATAGAATCTTGGAATTGTCGTTTTGATGTGATCATAATGGTTTATGATTTAATTTAAAACGAAAATGATTCTTGTGTATATAAGAGGTTTAGTGGGAGTGCACTGACAGTGGTTGTCTATAAATAATGATAATACGTCATTTCTTGGAAATGATATTCCCATATTATAATCGGTGAAAGCATGGCTTTCGATAAAACTCTCAGAGAAATCGTACATTGAAAAATGTACGTTACCTGGTGTCTCATACGCTTTGAGCATATGGATTCACAAACAGGCCAATCCAAGTGATAGTCACTGGATTGATGTTAAGAACATCCGTTAGTATCTTAGAGAACTAAGGATGATGTCTTCATCTGTGGAGAAGGAGAACTTGAAGTGACTGGGATCACTACTGCAAGTTTCCTAAACCGATATAATGACTACAAGTCACAAAACGGTACTACAAAGTTTGAATAACGGTACAGTAAGCTGGAAATCTTCCAAGCAAGATATTGTTACTGAATAAACAACAAATACGGGTTATTGCTGCAGCTGAGGCGGCAATAGAAGCTATTTGGGTCGATAACAAATCTAATTAGATTAGATATAATTCTGTTAGCAGCTGAGCTAGACATCAGCACAGGCTAAAGAATTAATGGTCTCACAATGATCCAGATACATTCTTCGATATTTATCTGATTCGTTCGGATCATACATCGTAGCGATGTGATGATCGAATAAATCGCATCAGATGATAATCATGCAAATCCACTGACGAAAGCATTTCTCAGCAGTTTGAGCCAACCGTACATAGTTCGGGTGTTAGGCACTCGATGACTGGCTATAGGCCAAGTGGGAGATTGTTGGACAATTATGACCCATAGCGTCACTATTTGTACAGATCATTGGGTTGTTGTACAAATTAACTATGTGACAAAGGAGATTGCACTCTTATCATTTGTGATTAGATCACCTAGATGTATAAATGATAGGAGGTCCCTATGATTAGTTCCTGATTGAGAATGATATGAGACAGTATCAGTCCACGAAGGATTAATCATTAAATATCCATAGTCAGAGTATTATCGAGATTGGACATCGATAAATACGTAAAAGATTAGTATTGCACTTGTGCGCGTTGTGAGGGCACAACGACATAGTTCTCATATATTTGGGTATAGGATACTCTTGCAAGTGTAATCGGAGGTTGTGTTTTACCGATGGTACGGGAAACAGCTTCGCTCTGGATAGACCCCCTCGGAATTCCATTGGTAGTATGACTATGTGTCTATGGAAGTCCGAAATCAGGGTATGTGTATTTGGTCTTAACCTGAGACTTGCCACCGCTATACTTGCGACAATCAATATACTTTGGTTGAGGTCGTCCAGGGCTTTAACAGTTCTGTGTACGCCAATACTGGGTATATTGAGAATCGTAGTGTGTTGGGTGTGATGTCAAGACGAAAGTGTCACTCCACTCATATGGAGATGATGGTCACGTAGGATACGGGACTGGTTCTCTTAAATGTTGCAGCTATCGGGATAAAATGACAAGGTCATGTTTATAAGATTATAGAGACTAGTCACCACAACATCCGACATGTGCTTCGTACGGGGCAGACACAATTCCAGCCCCAGGCCTAGCATGTGATCATTCGATACTGGACAAAAATATGCAATACTACGTATACTATGCCTGATATAGATCCTTTATTCCTGTAAGGATATTTCCGGAGAATTGGGCAGGCATGGAGCTTTGCTAGAAGCCAACCTTGTCTTGTAAATTGGTAAAACGTAGTACTTGGTACTTACGTGTTCGGATAGTCCGACGACCGAATTTACTGCCAACATATCCGAGGATCTCATGGGTCGCTTCCCAAAGATTCACCGATGACGTATGACTCGCACTCTAAATTAATCTGGGATTAATTAGAAGAGAGAGAAAATTAATCTTGGATTAATTACAGAGATATTTTATCTGGGATAAAATATCATTTAAAGAGAGATAACGATTAATTTGGAATTAATCGATTAATTAATATATTTGATATATTAAACGAATTGGATTTCAACGCGGGATTAAAATTAGATTTTAATTCGGGCGAACGAGTTAATTTAGAATTAATTCGTTAGCGACGTGAATAGTGATTTCGCTAGGGGTAATCATTTAATTACGACGCAACGGAAAATTCGTTAATTTGAAATTAGCGAACCCGAGCCCGAAATTATTTACGAGCGCATTCGCATTTCAATTCGAGTGCGGCACGCAAGTCAAATCAAGCGTCAAATCGCTAGTCGCATCTAGCGTCACAACATTCGTCAATCAAGTGATGGATGTCTTCACTTTGAGTGATTGATGCAAGTCACTATTTCTGATTGATGGAAGTGATGTAAGTGGTTGGTGCCATTTATGGCTTTAATGGTTTGCTTTTTGAAAAACCAAATTCATGTGAAATGAATTTGAAATTCAAATTAGTGTATAAGATACACAAATTTCACAAACTAAACATAACTCTCTCTCTCTCCATTATCTTCTTCTCTCTCATGCCCTTGGGGCAAAAAATTGCTCACTGATTTTTGAAAATGCCGAGCAGTGAAGGAAGCAATAGTGGGATTTTGTGGCAAAATCTCAAGTGCTAGCACACTTACGAGACATGCGAATGTGAAAGGAAGTCCACCCATGAGCCGGGAATCGTTCGACGAAGCTTGGAGCTTGACGAAGGACCCAAACCGAGCTAAACTAGTGAGCTTCACACAGCTCACTGTCGAACCGGTGAAGCGGCAGAAAGTTGAGTTTTTGTTACCTCCGTGTCGCTCAACCGATCGATGTGAGTATTCCGCAACTTCTTCGATATGTATTCGCACTTGATTCATGCTTATTATTGATCTTGGGACCTTAATAGAAACCAACACCACAGTGGTATCTCAAGTCGAATGACCACTATGCTTGCTCAACTCGAGAAGATTGCTATTGACGTTGGTGTACCATCTATTAGGAAATCTTCAGTGAGTCGTTCAATAATTATCAAATAAACACCTATATGTCTATACAAGTCTCCCGAGACTAATGGTTCATTGGGATAAACCATCGGACCAAGTCACGATATACGACATGTATTGGTCTCAGCGGATTTTACTAATCGATCTGTGTTAGTAAATCTTGACCATGAACTTTATTTTAAGGATATACAACTTATAGTGACGCTTCCCAATGTCAATTACAAACTACGTTGTAACTACGCCCTACGTTGTAAATCCTTGGGTCTTTATCTAATATACATGTATCACTAAATCAGATTTAGTTTCAATCTAATCATAATTAGATATCTAATGGCAATTAGATGGAATATGTATATAAAAGTGACCGGCGCGTAATCCCACGCGTATAATGCAAGCGCATGTATCGTTCAAGTAGTATAAAAAGTATCGATCCCACGAGGACTTAAAACCTTTAATTTATGAAGTCAAATTTTTACTTGTATCTAATGGATTGATTGTTTGATTGGATGATGACTTTAAACTTAAAACAAGTAAATGAAATTGTTTGAAAGTAGATTGAAGAAAAATCAAATTTATAAAACTATCCAGGGTTATGAATCCTTCCAATATCTTTTTAAAAGATGAAGTGGTTATTTTACGTTTGTGTAATATATTAGTTTATTGATCTGGAACACGAAATTATGTAAAAGCCTATTCCGATGGTCAAATACAAATACTCAGTATAACCCAATTAATCATATTCATATGTTAACCAAGTTATCTGAATTCATTAAGATTAAGTTCCAATTATGGCTACCCCGCCCGACAGGTATATTCCTATCCTGTAAGGAAATCTATTAAAGGGTTATCTATCCTCAAGGAAGATCGTGGGCTATTAAGTCTAAGGTCTTAATCCTAAAATCCTTTTTCCAAATTCATTTTAAGTTTACCGAATCAATCTTATTAATGGCTAGTTAACAAGATGCATTAAGATTAAGGCTCAATAAATAAACCTTTATATTACCCAAACCGTAATTTAACCCATTTTAAACCGGTGATATTGGACTTCATCACAACCCCAGATAATTGGCTTAGTTACGACACATATTTACGGGTAGTAAAAACTTAAATAAAATAAAAGACATAAAGTAAAATGCTGAAAAGTAAATTGCTGAAAAGTAAATGACGGAAAGTAAATGCTGAAATTAAATACTGAAAAATAAATGCTGAAAGTAAATTGCTGAAAAGTAAATGCTGAAAGTAAATTGCTGAAAAGTAAATAAAGTAAAAGAACAATAAAAGAAAATGCTGAGGTAAAAGGATCCACTTTTATTACTTCTATTTTAGATATCTCCCTTAATATAATATATTAACTTTGCATGATAATTACCAACCAGCCATATAGGCGGTATCCTGATTAAGTCAAATTAATAATTAATTACCAACCGACCAATTGGGCGGTATCCAGTTTAGTCAGGTTAAAACCAATTTATATAATTACCAACCGACCAATATGACGATATCCTAGTTAAGTCAGGTTTTAACTAGTTTATATATTATAATTAAGGGAGATTAATCTAAATATTAGTAATTAAAGTTTTACCTTTTACCCTAGCAAGAGGGAGTTACCTCCTCATTACTGAAAAGTAAAAACTGAAAATTAAAGAAAGAAAAGTATTGTGCGTAAAAGTAAATTGCAGAAAGTAAAAACTGAAAAGTAAAGAAAATAAAGTGCGAAAGCTGAAATTAATTACTGAAAGCTGTAAATAAACAAACATGATACAATCTTCTTAGTATTCTTAAGGAATTCCTTAGAAGAAAGTATTAATTTACAAATGAAATGGCTTGGTATTTATAGGCAAAATTTTACCTTCATCAAATCATCCACCAAATCCATTATTAATTGCTCAATTAATTACTCCATTAATTGCTCCACCAAATCCATTATTAATTTCTATCATGTTTGGTGTGAGCTTGACTATTTTTATTTTTTTTATTTTTTTTGCTTTGAAAATGACTTTAATAATTACGCATAACACACTTTTGGATATTTCATCAAATTCGGTCATGAAATCTTCAGAATTCGAAATTATTTTGTTCTTGAAAGTTGTAGATATTTGAGTCTAATTTAATTTGGAACTTGAATCAGCTCAATCAAATATCAGAATAAAAGGTTATGCCCACAATAAGATAGTTGCGCAAAACTGGAATTTCCGAAACCGCACTTCGTTAGAATGCCCTTTCAAGTTTCCAATCTCCAAAATTAATATATCAAGTCCATTTTTACCCTAATTTGACCCACATTTCGTCCTAAATGATTTCATTGAGTCCCAATATTATTTTATCTGTAAAATAAACTAAAACACATCAAAACGTTCATCAAACCCGAGAAACTAAACAAAATATTAAGTAAAAGGGGCGATAAATATTGATATATATTCCGCTCATCACACCCCCAAACCTAACATTTTGCTAGTCCTCGAGCAAAACAATAAAATAAAATACAAGAAAAAATTAAAATTAAACTAAGCCACTTTCGTAGGGATCACGGTTGTATTTAGCATATGCAACAAGTCTTTAAACCCCTAGATGTCCCTAGTGGACGAGTTGTAGTCTCGTGAGGGCTTACAGCAAACATAAACGTTTTACAAAAATAAAAAGATAATAAAACTAATGCACACGAAAGCAAAAAGACAAGAGAAAATAGAATAAAGAAGTTAGTGACTAAACAGATGAAACTTCTAATCCAAGTCAATAGTTGTTTTATTTCTTTTTAAATTACCGAATAAGTAAATTCTACGATTATTTTTACCATTCTCCATATACACAGTCAACAAAATATTAATCAACTCATTTTGCCCACAATAGTCATGAGTGTAGTTGAGAAGAGATTAATATTTTTGTCCTAAAGTTTTATCAGAATTCACACCTTTTTTAAGCAATGGAATAATTTTTGTTTTTTTTTAATTTTTTTTATTTATATACAATATCTTCCATCTATGTAACGAGCTTTGGGCCGGTGGCTCCCAAACCAGTAGGCTTTAGGGCACCAGGTGTTAAGACACCCCTACGGACTTAATTACTCAGACTCAGATATATATACATTTTTTAGCAACATCTTTGATCCATGTAACGAGCTTTGGGTCAGTGACTCCCAAACCAGTTGGTTTTAGGGCACTAGGTGTTAAAACACCCTTACAGACTTAATAACTCGGATCTCATATGTTTTTTTTTTACTTTATCACTTTTTATATATTCTTCCTCCAATTAAACTAGAGCACTTAATATTACAAACTTTTCAATTACATCTCATGTCTACATGTTACCATGTATGCTGATAATACCTGTCAACTGAGCATATGAAGATTCATTTTAGTCAGTATTATGGAGAATTCACAATTTAAATAATTTAAAAGGAAATAAACAAAAATTAACTTGTTCCGAAATAGGTTAAGATACGTCTCAGGAATGGAAATTCCTTACATAGCTATCTCACACCAATTTCACCTGATTAATCAAATAAGAACACAAAAATACAAAATATTTTTTTGGTTTTTGTAAAAATTTTCAATTTTTTTGGCTTTTTCGAAAAATTTTGACTAAAAATAAAACAATAAGAAATAAAACAATAAGAACAAGATATAAGAAATAAAAAAATAATAACAAGATACAATTTAACTATTCTCCTCCCCCAAACTTAAATGAGACATTGTCCCCAATGTCTTAAATAGTAGAAGAAGAGTTTAGAAAACCGTACCTGGTTAGCTGAAATTCTACATCTAAATGAAAATTTAAAGGTTAAGATCTAGATTTATCCGACGCCTCTTACCACGATCATTATCGGACCAGTTTATCTTGGAAAGAATAGGGTCAATTTGAGGTTCAAAGGCTAAGATTTGATCAATTAAATCTGGTGCAGTTCTGGCAGTAAAGATGAGTTCTTTTATAGGTTTTGACACGAACCCATTTCTCCGGGCATCATTAAGAAACACATAAAAAAATCATAAAATCCATCAACATTGTACTGTCCAATCGGTTTCTGGTGTATGTTCAAGTTTGCCCAAGATAGTACTGTAAAAATTTCATCCATCGTACCCAAGCCTCCTGGCAAAGCAATAAAAGCATCAGCACGGTTAATCATCTCTACCAGTCATTCAGACATATCTTGCACGATTAGTTCCTCGCCGTTTGATGATCCAATAAGATTCGCCTCCGCCAAGGGTTTTGGGATGATTCCCAAGACTTGATTGCCTCCATCCTGTACAGCCTTTGAAACGATCCCCATTAGTCCAAGATTGCCACCGCCATATACTAAGTGCATATTCCTTGCAGCAATAACTCGACCCAATTCCTGTGCTGCTGTTACGTATTCTGGTTTAACACCAACAATGGTACCGCAAAACACACAGATGCTTTCAACCTGTCTTCTTGAAGTAGCTTCCATTTTATCTGGATGCCTTCAAAGGTGCAATGATGAGTTGAATTTATAGAACCTGAAAATGGTGAGTAATAATAGCACAAGTATCTTCCAAAGGACGATTAATAACAAAATAGTAAATCATGAAAAGTCAAAAAGTAGCATGGATCCTGTCGGAGAAAATAACAAAACAAATCACAATTATTAGGAAAAGACAAAGAGATAAAATATTTACAATAATGTAACGGCTTGAATGACGTCTATACGTCAAAGACAAGCTTCCCATACAATTTTCTTATAAATTGGCAAACAGGGTCTTTTTGATTCAGATCCCCAAGACTTAACTGTTGTCTTTATTTTTGGAATTGTGTATATAACATGCGAATTTCGTGATACACATATTCACTGGGATGCATCTCAAGAGTCTTAGATATGTCATCCAAAGACTCCTTACTCAAGCCATCCCTAATGAAATTAATCTTATCTTCACGATTATCAGACACCATTCCTAAAGAATGACAACGAGTAACACAAAACATACAAGCACATTTATAACAAACACACATTCTTTTGGTTCTTCTCTTTTTAGCATATGTGTTTCTTCCTAAACCAGACAGATGTGAAATAAAAGAGTCAGGGGACTCGCCTGCCAATCAGACCCGTGCTTCAATAATCCAACGAATGTTAGTAGCATACCTTTGATCATCAGTAGTCTCATCCGTTCCAAGCGAGCTTTGTAAACTTTCATCGGAGATTTTTGAGGGAGCGAAGGAAATTGCTTGTGAAGATTTACGAGAGCATCTTCCATCTTAAAATGACTTAACCTGCAAAAAATAAACACATAAAAATTAAAATTCACCAAATCACAATATATACACAAATTGGATGGGTTGCCTCCCAGCTAGCGCTAAGTTTAATGTTATCAGCTAGATATGATTTCCCGAACGTTAGGCTGGATCTGAAAGTGTGACACTTTCTTTTTATCGCTCAAATGATTCTCCCCCGTAGTGCTTGACACGCTGGCTATTAACCTTAAATGTGTTGTTGGACCTGGGGTTGTACAATTCAACAGCTCTATATGGTAAAACCTGAGTAATCTCAAATGGGCCTGACCACCTTGATTTCAGTTTTCCAGGGAAAAGTTTCAACCTTGAATCATATAATAACACCTGATGCCCTGGTTTCAATTATCTGCGCACTATTTTTTGGTCATGCCATTTCTTGGTCTTCTCTTTGTATAATCTGGCATTTTCATAAGCCTGTAGGCGAAATTCCTCCAATGCATTGAGTTGGTGAAGTCTTTTCTCTCCTGCAGCTTATGGATCAAGATTCAACTTCTTCAGTGCCCTGTACGCTTTGTGTTCAAGCTCAACTGGCAGATGGCATGATTTCCCGAACACCATTTGATATGGGGACATACCAACGTCATCTAGTTTATCATACCAGTCCTTCCTTGTTGATCCAACGGTTCTCTCCAAGATTCTTTTGATCTCTCTGTTTGAAACTTCAACTTGCCCATTTGACTGTGGATGGTAAACTGTGGCAACTTTATGAGTAACTCTGTATTTGGATATGAGTGCATCGAGGTATCTGTTGCAGAAATGTAAGCCATCATCACTGATAATCACCCGAGGTGTTCCGAAGCGAGTGAAAATATTCTTTTTAAGGAATTTGATCCCACTTTTGAATCATTGGACGACAATGCAATCGCTTCAACCCATTTGGAGACGTAGTCGACTGCAACCAGTATGTACAAGTTTCCAAATGATGGAAAAAATGGTCCCATAAAATCAATACCCCGCACATCGAATATCTCCACTTCCAGAATATTTTGAAGAGGTCATTTATTTCTCCTGGAAATATTTCCCGTTCTCTGGCAGCTGTCACATTGAAGAGCAAATAGATAAGCATCTTTAAAAAGAGTGGGCCAAAACAAACCTGATTGTAGGACTTTGGCTGCAGTTTTGTTTCCACTAAAGTGCCCGCCATATGGTGATGAATGACAGTGTTGTAACACACCGTCTCAATAATTCATCAGCACAACGTTTGAACAGGTACAGCTCATCCCAGACATAGTGTTTGACTTCTTTGAAGAACTTCTTTCGTTGCTGAGTTGTCCATTCCAACGGCCATTTTCCTGACACTATGTAGTTTACATAGTCAGCATACCAAGGAACATCGTGCTGTTTCATGGAAAATAACTGTTCATCTGGAAAAGTTTCTTGATTATCAGTTCTTTGCCAGCTATTTCTCCATTCTCGAGCCTCGATAAATGATCTGCCACTTAGTTTTCTGTCACTTTCCTATCTCGAATTTCCACGTCAAATTCTTACAGAAGAAGTATCCAACGAATCAATCTTGGTTTGACATATTTCTTCGCGATCAAATACTTGATTGTTGAATGATCTATGTAGACCACCACTTTGGGACCCAGCAGATAAGAGCGGAATTTATCAAAAGTAAACACAACTGCAAGCAACTCATTTTCAGTGGTTGTGTAGTTGAGTTGAGCTTCATTCAGAGTTCTGCTGGAATAGTAAATGGCATGGAAGATCTTTGCTTTGCGTTGTCCCAAAACTGCACCTACAGTAAAATCACTAGCATCACACATCACCTCAAATGGAAGGGTCCAATCCGGTGCTACTATGATGGGGGCAGAGACCAGCTTCTGTTTTAGGATCTCAAAGGCTTCCTGACATTCTTTGGTGAAGTTGAAAGGCACATCTTTCTCCAGAAGATTGCAAAGAGGTTTTGCAATTTTTGAGAAGTCTTTGATAAATCTCCTGTAAAAGCCAGCATATCCGAGAAAACTCCGAATCCCTTTGACAGATGTGGGTGGATGTAGTTTTTCAATTATCTCGATTTTTACTTTGTCTACCTCGATTCCCTTTTGTGAGATCCGATGTCCCAGAACAATGCCTTCTTGCACCATGAAGTGACATTTCTCCCAGTTGAGTACCAGGTTGGTATCTTCACATCTTTGTAACACATGTTCCAGATTTTGCAAGTAATGATCGAAAAAGTCTCCAAATACATAGAAGTCGTCCATAACAACCTTCATACTTTTTTCTAGCATGTTTGAGAAGATGGCCATCATGCAACGCTGAAATGTAGCAAAAGCATTACATAATCCAAATGGCATCCTACGGAAAGCAAAAGTACCATACGAACATGTAAATGTGGTCTTCTCCTTATCTTTTGAGGTGATGGCAATCTGATTGTTCCCCGAATATCCATCCAAAAAGCAATAGTACTCATGTCTCGCCAGTCTGTCTAGCATCTGATCAATGAATGGCAGCGGAAAATGGTCTTTCCTCGTTGCTTTGTTCAGTTTCCGGTAGTCCATGCATACTCTCTATCCAGTAACCGTTCTTGTTGGAATCAACTCGTTCTTTTCATTTGTGACAACAGTAATTCCTCTTTTCTTTCGTACACACTGCATAAGACTCACCCAACTGCTGTCTGAGATAGGGTAGATGATACCAACATCCAACCATTTGATGATTTCTTTCTTCACGACTTCCTTCATGATTGGATTGAGTCTCTGTTGATGCTCCACTGCGGGTTTGTACTCATCGTTCATCGGAATCTTGTGCATGCAAAATGATGGACTAATGCCTCAAATGTCTGCTATAGTCCAGCCAATGGCTTTCTTGTGTTCTCGTAAAACTCTCAGCAACTTTTCTTCCTGCTCCAATGTTAGCAAAGAAGAAATAATAACAGGTAATTCAGAAGAGTTTCCAAGAAATGCATACCTAAGATGACTCGGTAATAGCTTCAACTCCAGCTGCGGTGGTTCTTCAATTGAGGGCTTGATTTCGATCTTTCTTTGGAAGTTCGAGACTTTCCACTGGTAGGGTCGATTTGAATCAGAATAGCTTGTCAAGATAGTTGATACATTCCAGAATTTTAACATCTAGCTCGTTATCAGTCATGTTGGTGATGAAAGCTTCAAGTTTATCCATGGGAATTGCATCAGTATCCTGAATGATACTATCAACAACATCAATTCTGAAACATTCCTCTTCATTTTCTTCACTCGGGAATTTCATGGCTTTGAAAATATTGAAGGTAACTTCTTGGTCCTGCACTTTCATGGTCAGTTCTCCTTTTTGCACATCAATCACAGTTCGACCTGTAGCCAAGAATGGTTTCCCAAGGATGATAGGAACATCTTTATCTTCTTCCATGTCAAGGATACTGAAATCTGTTGGGAGAATGAGTTTGTCAACTTTGACCAGCACGTCTTCAACTACACCTCTCGAAAATGCGAGCGTTCGATCAGCAAGTTGCAAAGAGACTGAGGTAGGCATTGCTTCTCCAATTTGTAGTTTCCTGTAAATAGAAAAAGGCATCAAATTAACACTTGCATCTAAATCACATAAAGCCTTACCGATATAATGTTCTCCAATGGTGCAAATAATTGTGAAACTTGACCAGCGTAAACACACACGTATAACGCAAGCGCACGTATCGTTCAAGTAGAATAAAAGTATCGATCCCACGAGGACTTAATACATAATCTATTAATTTTATAAGGTCAAATGATTACTAGTATCTAACAGGTTGATTGATTGATTTGAAATGATGAAGGTTTTGAATTTAAAAACAAGTAAATAAAATTGCTCGAAGTAGGTTTAAGAAAATTCAATATTAAAAACTATCTAGGGTTGTGATTTCTTCCAATATCATTTTAAAGATGAAGTGGTTATTTTTGTTTGTGTAATAAATCGGTTTACTAACCTGGAACACTAAATTATGCAAAAGCCTATGTCGATGGTCAGACGCAAATACCCAGTTTAACCCAATTGAACCATATGTCTATGTCAACCAAATTATCTGGATTCATTAAGTTTAAGTTCCGATTATGGCTACCCCCGCCCGACAGGTATATGTCTATCCTGTAAGGAAATCTATTAAAGGGTTATATATCCTCAAGGAAGATCGTGGGCTATTAAGTCTAAGGCTGAAACCTAAAATTCATTTGTCAAGTTTATTTTAGATTTACCACATCAATCTTATTAGTGGCCAATTAACAAGACGCATTAAGCTTAAGACTTAATAAGTAAACCTTTAAATTACCCAAACTATAATTTAACCCCTTATAAACCGGTGATATTGGATTTCATCACAACCCCAGATAACTGGCTTAGTTACGACACATATTTACGAGTAGTAAAAAAAAACTTAAATAAAATAAAAGACATAAAGTAAAATACTGAAAATTAAATACTGAAAATTAAATGCTGAAAAGTAAATGCTGAAAGTAAATTACTGAAAAGTAAATTGCTGAAAAGTAAATTGCTGAAAGTAAATTGCTAAAAAGTAAATTGCTGAAAAGTAAATTGCTGAAAGTATAATACTGAAAGTAAATAAAGTAAAATTACAATAAAAGAAAATGCTGAGGTAAAAAGATCCACTTTATTACTTCTATTTTAGATATCTCCCTTAATAAAATATATTAACTTTGCATGATAATTACCAACCAGCCATATAGGCGGTATCCAGATTAAGTCAAATTAATAATTAATTACCAACCGACCAATCAGGCGGTATCCATTAGTCAGGTTAAAACCAATTTAAATAATTACCAACCAACCAATATGGCGGTATCCTCTTTAAGTCAGGTTTTAACTAGTTTATATATTATAATTAAGGGAGATTAATCTAAATATTAGTAATAAAAGTTTTACCTTTTACCCCAGCAAAGGGGAGTTACCTCCTCATTACAGAAAAGTAAAAAAAAAAACTGAAAATTAAAGAAAGAAAAGTATTGTGCGTAAAAGTAAATTCCGGAAAGTAAAAACTGAAAAGTAAAGAAAAGAAAGTGCGAAAGTGGAAATTAATTACTGAAAGCTATAAATAAACAAACAAGATACAATCTTCTTAGTATTCTTAAGGAATTCCTTAGAAGAAAGTATGAATTTTACAAATGAAATGGCTTGGTATTTATAGGCAAAATTTTGCCTCCAACAAATCATCCACCAAATCAATTATTAATTGCTCCACTAATTGCTCCACTAATTGTTATCCAAATACATTATTAATTTCTCCACTAATTGCTTATCATGTTTGGTGGTGATTTGATAATTTTTATTATTTATTTATTAATTTATTTTTTTGCTTTGAAAATGATTGAAAATGACTTTAATAATTACATACAATACACTTCTGGATGGTTCATCAATTTCGGGCATGAAATCTTCAGAATTCGAAATTATTTTGTCTCTCACAGTTGTAGATCATTGATTCTTCTTTAATCTGGCACTTGAATCAGCTCAATCCGATATCGGAGTAAAAGGTTATGCCCAAAATACGACAGATGCGCAAAACTGGAATTTCCAAAACTGCACTTCGTTAAAACGCCCTTTCAAGTTTCCAATCTCCAAAATTAATATGTCAAGTCCAATTTTTGCCCTTATTTGACCCACATTTCGTCCTAAATGATTTCATTGTGTCCCAATATTATTTTATCTGCAAAATAAACTAAAACACATCAAAACGTTCATCAAACCCGAGAAACTAAACAAAATATTAAGTAAAAGGGGCGGTAAATATTGATATATTTTCCGCTCATCACACCCCCAAACCTAACATTTTGCTAGTCCTCGAGCAAAACAATAAAATAAAATACAAGAAACAATTAAAATTAAACTAAGCCACTTTCGTAGGGATCACGGTTGCATTTAGCATATGCAACAAGCCTTTAAACCCCTAGGTGTCCATAGTGGACGAGTTATAGTCTCGTGAGGGCTTATAGCAACGATACCCACAAACGTTTTACAAAAGTAAAAAGATAATAAAACTAATGCACACAAGAGCAAAAAGACAAGAAAAAAGAGAATAAAGAAGTTAGTGACTAATCAGGTGAAACTTCTACTCCAAGTCAATAGTTGTTTTGTTTCATTCTAAATTACCGAATACGTAAAGTCTCCGATTATTTTTACCATTCTCCATATACACAGTCGATAAAATATTAATCAACTCATTTTTGCCCACAACTGTCACAAGTGTAGTTGATAAGAGAGTAATATTTATGTCCTAAAGTTTTATCAGAATTCACATCATTTTGCAGCAATGGAATAATTTTTCTGATTTTTTTTTTATATACAATATCTTCTGTCTATGTAGCGAGCTTTGGGTCGGTGACTCTCAAACCAGTTGGCTTTAGGGCACCAGGTGTTAAGACACCCCTACGGACTTAATTACTCAGACTTCAGATATATATATTTTTACAGCATCTTTGATCCATGTAACGAGCTTTGGGCCAGTGACTCCCAAACCAGTTGGTTT
This sequence comes from Zanthoxylum bungeanum, assembly GCA_019454045.1. Classification (NCBI taxonomy): domain Eukaryota; kingdom Viridiplantae; phylum Streptophyta; class Magnoliopsida; order Sapindales; family Rutaceae; genus Zanthoxylum; species Zanthoxylum bungeanum. Next base: position 79,682 of record SKCR01041587.1, read on the forward strand.
TAGGGCACTAGGTGTTAAAACACCCTTACAGACTTAATAACTCGGATCTCAGATGTTTTTTTTTTTTTACTCCATTGTTTTTTTAAATGCTTCCTCCAATCAAACTAGAGCACTGAATATTACAAACTTTTCAATTTTAGTTCATGTCCGTATGTTTCTATGTATGTTGATAATATCTGCTAACTGAACATATGAAGATCCATTTTAGTCCGTTTTATGGAGAATTTACAAATTAAATAATTTAAAATGAAATAAACAAAAATTAACTTATTTCGAAAATAGGCTTGAGATACGTATCAGGAGTGGAAACTCCTTACTAGCTACTTTTCACCAATTTCACCCTTTTAGTCAAAATAAAAACACAAAAAACCAAAATAATTTTGTAATTTTTGAAAATTTTTCATTTTTCAATTTTTCAATTTTTTTTTTTGTATTTTTCGAAAAATTTTGGACTAAAAATAAAAAGAACACACAAACTAAAAACAAGGTACTGATCAACTAATTCCCTCCCCCAAACCTAAATGAGACATTGTCCCCAATGTCTTAAACAGTAGAAGAAGAGTTTAGAAGGTAGTACCTGGTTAGCTGAAATTTAACAAGAAATTAAAGGTTAAGATCCAGATTAACACGACGCCTCTTACCACGATCATCCTCGGACCAATTTATCTTTGAAAGGATAGGGTCAACTTGTGGTTCATAGGCTAAGAGTTGGTCTATTAGATCCGAAGCAGATCTGGCAGTAAAGAGTAGTTCTTTCAAAGGTTTTGACACGAACCCATTATCCGGGCATCATCAAAAAATACACAAAGAAAATCATAAAATCCATCAACGTTAAACAGCCTAATTGGTTTTTGGTGTATGTTCAGGTTCGCCCAAGATAGCACAATAAAAATTTCCTCCAATGTATCCAAGCCACCTGGCAAAGCAATAAAAGCATCAGCACGGTTAATCATTTCTACCAGTCGCTCGGACATACCTGGTACGATCAGTTCATCTCCGTTTGATGATCCAATAAGATTTACTTCTGCCAAGGGTTTTGGGATGATTCCCAAAACGTGACTGCCTCCTTCCTGTACTGCCTTTGAAACGATCCCCATTAGTCCAAGATTGCCTCCGCCATATATTAAGTGCATATTCCTTGCAGCTAAGACTCGACCCAATTCTTGTGCTGCTTCGACGTATTGTGCTTAACACCAACACTACTACCGCAAAACACACATGTTTTCAACTCGTCTTCTTGAAGTGTCTTCCATTTTTTTATGTATTTCTTTCTCAACTCTGGATGCCTTCAAAAGTGCAATGACGGGCTGAATTTATAGTACCTGAAAAGGGTGAGTAAAAATAGCACAAGTATCTTCCAGAGGACGATTAGTAGCGAAATAATATCGTGATAGTCAAAAGGTCTGGATCATGTCGGAGAAAACAAAAGAAAAACAACAAAACAAATCACAATTATTAAGAAAAGACAAAGAGATATAATATTTACAAGAAAAGTAACGGCTTGATTGAAGTCTATGCGTCAGGGACAAGCTTCCCATCCAATTTTTTATAAATTGGAAAACATGGTCTTTTTGAGTCAGATTCCCGAGACTTAACAGTTGTCTTTCCTTTTGGAATTGTGTATGTAATTTGCGAATGGCTATGTGAACATATCCACTTGGATGCGTCTCAAGAGTTGAAGATATATCATCTAAAGACTCCATACTCAAGCCATCCCTGATGAATTTAATTTTGTCTTCACGATTATCAGACATCATTCCTAAAGAACGACAACGAGTATTGCAATTCCAGCGTGCAACATTTGTAACAACACCCATTTGCTTAGCTCTACGTTTCTTTGCATAGGTGCTTCTTCCAAACCAGGCAGATGTGAAATAAAGAGTCAGAAGACTCACATGCCAATCGAACTCGTACTTCAATTACCCAACGAATGTCATTAGGAACACCATGGATTGTTAGTAGTCTCATCCGTTCTAAGCGAGCTTTGTAGACTTTCATCAGAGAATTTTGAGGGAGATAAGGAAATTGCTTGTGAAGATTTGCGAGAACTTCTTCCATCTTGAAATGACTAAACCTGCAAAAATTAAACACACAAAAATAAAACACACAGATCACAATATATACAAAAATTGCATGGTTGCCTCCCTGCTAGCGCTAAGTTTAGAGTCGTCAGCCAGACTTGACTTCTCGAACGTTAAGCTGGATCTGAAAGTGTAACACTTTCTTTTTGTCGCTCAAATAATTATCCCCAGTAGTGCTTGACACGCTTTTTTTAACCTTGAAAGTTTTGTTGGAGTCAGGATCATGTATCTCAACGGCTCTATCTGGTAAAACTTTGGTGATCACAAATGGACCTAACCACGTGATTTTGGCTTCCATGGGAAGAATTTCACCCTTGATTTGTTTACAATTACCTTCTGCCATGGTTCCAGTTGTATGCGCACTAAATTCTCATCATGTCTTTTCTTGCCCTTTTCTTTGTACAATTTTGCATCCTCAAAAGGCTGATTGTGAATTCCTCCAATTCGTTGAGCTGGTGGAACTTTTTCTCTTCTGTTGCTTGTAGTGCAAGAATTGGCTTCTTCAGTACAAAAGACGCTTTATCTTTAGGCTCCACAGACAATTGACATGTTTTAAGTTTGTCAGTAGAACTTTGCATTGCATTAGAGTTCTGAATGGTACTGTATATCACATCAAGTTTGAAACATTCCTCCTTATTTTCATCATCTGGGAAATTCATGGCCTTGAAAATAAATTGAATGTTACTTCTTGGTCATGTATCCTCATGGTTAGTTCTCCTTTTTGTAAATCAATAATGGTTCGACCTGTAGCCAAGAATGGTCTCCCGAGGATGATTAGCACGTCTGCGTCTTCCTCCATATCAAGGACAATAAAATATACTGGGAAAATGAATTTGTCAACCTTGACCAGCGTATCCTCAACTACGCCTCTTGGAAATACGAGCATTCTATCAGCAAGTTGTAGTGAGACTGAAGTGGGCATTGTTTCTCCAATCTGCAGTTTCCTGAAAATAGAAAAATGCATCAAGTTAACACTAGCACCTAAATCACACAGAGCCTTACCGAAGTCATATTCTCCTATGGTGCAAGGAACAGTGAAATACCAGGATCTTTCAACTTTGGAGGAAGTTTTCTCTGAATGATGGCGATGCATTCTTCTGATAATGCTACTGTCTCATAATCTCCCAATCTCCGCTTCGTGAAAGAATGTCTTTCATGAATTGGCATAGCTGGGCATTTGTTCCAACGCTTCTGCAAATGGAATGTTGATATGAAACTTTTTGAATGCCTCCAAGAATCGAGCAAACTGCTTGTCCAGTTTATTCTTCTGAAGACGCTGAGGAAAAGGTGGAGGTGGAGTGATCTGTTCTTTTTCCTTTGCTTCTTTTTCCTCCATCTGTTGCTTGTTTCTTTTGAAAATCTTCAATTGTTGTTGCCTTGATTCAACATCTTTGTTGATTTCAGTACCGCTTTTTAACATGATGGCATGACATTGCTCATTCCCCATGTTCCTTGGATTTGGCTCTGTGTTGCTAGGAAGGGTACCTGGCGGTCTGTAACTCTGAGCATTGACCAGTTGTCCAATTTGATTCTCCAGTGCTTTAATAGAAGCTGATTGACTTTGAATTAATGCTGCTTGGGATTGAAACATAGCATCATATCTTGATGCTTGAGAGTCGTGTTTTGCTTCTATCTTTTTCAAGTGGGTCAACACTTCTGTTATTCCTGGTTCATTTGCTTGTTCCTGGCTTTTGTTCTGTTGTTGGAATCCGGGTGGTGGGAAGTTCTTTTGCCCTGAATTATTGCTCAATGCGAAATTGGGGTGATTCCTCCACCCTGGGTTATAGGTGTTGGAATATGGATTGTTCCCCTGTCTGTTGAAATTGTTGACATAGTTCACTGTCTCTTCTTGTTGGTTGTAAGATTCTGACTCAGGTACTCCTCCAAATGGTGAACTTGTGGATCCACCATTAACTTTCATGTTAAGAGTTTCCGGATTTTTGCAAATCACATCCAGCTTGGAATTCAGTGCTGTGTTGGCTCCAACTTCATAAATTCCTGCAATTCTTTGGATCATGTTCCTTTCTGTTGGCCATAACGAATTGTTGTTGGCCATTTCTTCAATTAAGTCACAGGCCTGATCTTCTCCTTTTGCCATCAAAGCTCCTCCAGCAGCAGCATCAATTGTGGTTCTCATTATTCCAGAAAGTCCATTATAGAAGGTTTGGACTTGTAGCCACTTTGCGATCTCATGATGAGGACATTTCCGGAGTAAATCTTTGAATCTTTCCCAAGCTTCGCAAAGGGATTTTGAATCTTGTTGCACGAAGGATGTGATGTCATTCCTCAACTTTGCAGTTCTAGCTGGTGGAAAGTACTTTGCAAGGAATTTGGTGGCTAGAGTGTTCCAAGTTGTGATGGAACCTACTGGTAGTGAATGTAGCCAAGCTTTAGCTCTGTCCTTCAGGAATATGGAAAAACTCGCAGTCTCATTGCTTCTTCTTCGATGCTCTGTTGTATTGAAAGTAACCGCAAACTTCCAGGAAGTTACTGATGTGGACATTAGGATCTTCAGTTGCATTCCCCCCGAACTGAACTGACTGCTGAATCATCCAAATGCATGTTTTGATGTCACACACATTTGCTGGTAATGGAGGAAGTACAATACAGGAAATGAGTCTGTCAACCACCGGAATGGTTCTGTCTCGAATGGGAATTGGTGGTGCAACCTCCAACGGTTCAGGTTCTATATTGACTAAAGCTTTTTGGCCTTCTCGCCTTTCCCTTCTCAACTTTCTGATGGTTCTTCCAATTTCTGGGTCAAGCGGTCGAAGTTCAAAGCTTCTGGTTCGTCTCATGAAGTTTCTGAGAACCTGAAACACAAGAAAACAAAAACAATAAGTAAAAAGAAATTAGATACAAGTAATGTATCTAACCCCACAACTAATAGTGAAAGATAAATAAGTCCCCGGCAACGGCGCCAAAAACTTGACCGGCGTAAACACACACGTATAACGCAAGCGCACGTATCGTTCAAGTAGTATAAAAAGTATCGATCCCACGAGGACTTAATACCTAATCTATTAATTTTATGAGGTCAAATGATTACTAGTATCTAACAGGTTGATTGATTGATTTGAAATGATGAAGGTTTTGAATTTAAAAACAAGTAAATAAAATTGCTCGAATGTAGGTTTAAGAAAATTCAATATTAAAAACTATCTAGGGTTGTGATTTCTTCCAATATCATTTTAAAGATGAAGTGGTTATTTTATGTTTGTGTAATATCAGTTTACTAACCTGGAACACTAAATTATGCAAAAGCCTCTGTCGATGGTCAGATGCAAATACCCAGTTTAACCCAATTGAACCATATGTCTATGTCAACCAAATTATCTGGATTCATTAAGTTTAAGTTCCGATTATGGCTACCCCCGCCCGACAGGTATATGTCTATCCTGTAAGGAAATCTATTAAAGGGTTATCTATCCTCAAGGAAGATCGTGGGCTATTAAGTCTAAGGCTGAAACCTAAAATTCCTTTGTCAAGTTTATTTTAGATTTACCACATCAATCTTATTAGTGGCCAATTAACAAGACGCATTAAGCTTAAGACTTAATAAGTAAACCTTTAAATTACCCAAACTATAATTTAACCCCTTATAAACCGGTGATATTGGATTTCATCACAACCCTAGATAACTGGCTTAGTTACGACACATATTTACGAGTAGTAAAAAAAACTTAAATAAAATAAAAGACATAAAGTAAAATACTGAAAATTAAATACTGAAAATTAAATTCTGAAAATTAAATGCTGAAAAGTAAATGCTGAAAGTAAATTACTGAAAAGTAAATTGCTGAAAAGTAAATTGCTGAAAGTAAATTGCTGAAAAGTAAATTGCTGAAAAGTAAATTGCTGAAAGTAAATTGCTGAAAGTAAATAAAGTAAAATTACAATAAAAGAAAATGTTGAGGTAAAAAGATCCACTTTTATTACTTCTATTTTAGATATCTCCCTTAATATAATATATTAACTTTGCATGATAATTACCAACCAGCCATATAGGCGGTATCCAGATTAAGTCAAATTAATAATTAATTACCAACCGACCAATCAGGCGGTATCCAGTTTAGTCAGGTTAAAACCAATTTAAATAATTGCCAACCGACCAATATGGCGGTATCCTCGTTAAGTCGGGTTTTAACTGGTTTATATATTATAATTAAGGGAGATTAATCTAAATATTAGTAATAAAAGTTTTACCTTTTACCCCAGCAAAGGGGAGTTACCTCCTCATTACTGAAAAGTAAAAAAAAAAACTGAAAATTAAAGAAAGAAAAGTACTGTGCGTAAAAGTAAATTCCGGAAAGTAAAAACTGAAAAGTAAAGAAAGAAAGTGCGAAAGCGGAAATTAATTACTGAAAGCTATAAATAAATAAACAACAAGATACAATCTTCTTAGTATTCTTAAGGAATTCCTTAGAAGAAAGTATGAATTTTACAAATGAAATGGCTTGGTATTTATAGGCAAAATTTTGCCTCCATCAAATCATCCACCAAATCAATTATTAATTGCTCCACTAATTGCTCCACTAATTGCTTATCCAAATACATTATTAATTGCTCCACTAATTGCTTATCATGTTTGGTGGTGATTTGATAATTTTTATTATTTATTAATTTATTTATTTTTTGCTTTGAAAATGATTGAAAATGACTTTAATAATTACACACAACACACTTCTGGATGGTTCATCATTTCGAGCATGAAATCTTCAGAATTAGAAATTATGTTGTCTTAAAAGTTGTAGATATTTGATTCTTCTTTAATCTGGCACTTGAATCAGCTCAATCCGATATTGGAGTAAAAAGTTATGCCCAAAATACGACAGATGCGCAAAACTGGAATTTCCAAAACTGCACTTCCTTAAAACGCCCTTTCAAGTTTCCAATCTCCAAAATTAATATGTCAAGTCCAAATTTTGCCCTTATTTGACCCACATTTCCTCCTAAATGATTTCATTGTGTCCCAATATTATTTTATCTCTGCAAAATAAACTAAAACACATCAAAACGTTCATCAAACCCGAGAAACTAAACAAAATATTAAGTAAAAGGGGCGGTAAATATTGATATATTTTCCGCTCATCAAAAGTGCCAGGATCTTTCAACTTCGGGGGAAGTTTCCTCTGAAATGGCGCTGCATTCCTCCGTCAATTCTACTGTCTCGTAATCTCCTAATCTCCATTTTCGTGAAAGAATATCTTTCATGAATTTGACATAGCTGGGCATTTCTTCCAAGGCTTCTACAAATAGAATGTTGATATGCATCTTTTGAACACCTCCAAGAATCGAGCAAAATGTTTATCCAATTTGTTTTTCTGGAGTCGTTGAGGAAAATGTGGAGGTAAAGTGATTCTTTCTTGATCTTTTTCCTTTGCTTCTTTTTCCTCCATCTGTGGAACTGCATCTTTTGGAACTTCTTCAATGGTTGCCTTGATTCCAACATCTTTTTGATTTCATTCAGCCATTTTTCAAGGTAATGGCTTGACATTGCTCCTTCCCTCGGTTTCTTGGATTTGGTTTTGTGTTACTGGGAAGATTTCCTGGTGGTCTGTAACTCTGAGCATTGGCCAGTTGTCCAATTTGATTCTCCAATGCTTTGATAGAAGCAAATTGGCTCTGAATCATAGCATCATATTTTTTTAACTTAGCCAGCACTTCTGCAATTCCTGGTTCTTTTTCATACTCATGGCATTTGTTCTGTTGTTGTTGGAATCTGGGTGGTGGATAGTTCCTTGGCCCTGAATTGTTGCTCCATGAAAAATTAGGATGATTCCTCCACGCTGGGTTGTAGGTGTTGGAATATGGATTGTTCCCATGTCTGTTGAAATTGTTGACATAATTCACCATTTCTTCAAGTTGGTTTGTCTCTAGTGCTCCTTCATATGGTGAACTTGTGGATCCAGTTTTACCTTGCATGCTGAGAGTTTCCATGAATTTGCATATCTGATCCAGCTTGGCATTCACTGCAGTGTTGGCTCCAACTTCATAAATTCCAGTAATTCGTTGAATCAAGCTCCTTTATGTTGGCCACAAGGAGTTGTTGTTAGCCATTTCTTCAATTAAGTCTCAGGCTTGATCTTCTCATTTTTCCATTAAAGCTCCTTGTAGGACACAAAAATCAGCGATGTTGTCCCGGGCTCGCGGCCCGGTCGGGAGTACGGATTAGCCCGTGGGGGACTAACCGGAGAAATAAAATGGAGTCGCCACCCAGTGTGTGTTGGAAAATTATGACCCATAGCGTCACTATTTGTACAGATTATGGTGTTGTTGTACAAATTAACTATATGACAAAGGAAATTGCTCTTTTATCATTTGTGATTAGATCACCAAGATGTATAAATGATAGAAGGTCCATATGATTAGTTCCGGATTGAGATGATATGAGACAGTATCAATCCACGAAGGTTTAATCATTAAATATCCCTAGTCAGAGTATTATCGAGATCGGACATCGATAATGCGTAAAAGACTAGTATTACACTTGTGCGCGTTGTGAGGGCATAACAGCATAGTTCTCATATATTTGGGTATAAGATACTCATGCAAGTGTAGTAGGAGGTTGTGTTTATCGATGGTATGGGAAACAGCTTCGCTCTGGATAGACCCCTCGGAATTCCATTGGTAGTATGACTATGTGTCTATGGAAGTCCGAATCACGGTAGGTGTATTTGGTCTTAACCTGAGCCTTGCACCGCTAATACTTGCGACAATCAATATACTTTGGTTTTGGTCGTCCAAGGCTTTAACAGGTTCTGTGTACGCCTCTTCTGGGTATATTGAGAATCGTAGTGTGTTGGGTGTGATGTCGAGATGGAAGTATCACTCCAGTCATAATGGAGATGATGGTCACGTAGGATACGGAACTCGTTCTCTTATATGTTGCAGCTATCGGGATATTATGACTAGGTCATGTTTATCCGATTATAGAGACTAGTTACCAGAGATCCGATATGTTATTCGTACGGGGCAGACACGTTTCCAGCCCCAGGCCTAGCATGTGACATCTGATACTGGATCGAAATACGCAATACTACCTATACTACGCCTGATATAGATCACTTATTCCTGTAAGGATATTTCTGGAGAATTGGGTAGGCATAGCGCTTTGCTAGAAGCCAACCTTGTCTTGTAAATCGGTATAAATGTAGTGCTAGGTACTTACGTGTTCGGATAGTCCGACGATCGGATTACTGCCAACATATCCGGGGATCTCATGGGTCGCTTCCCGAAGATTCACCGATGACGTATGACTCGCACTCTATTAATCTGGGATTAATTAGATGAGAGAGAAAATTAATCTGGGATTAATTACGGAAATATTTTATCTGGGATAAAATATTATATAAAAGAGAGAAAACGATTAATTTGGAATTAATCGATAAAATAATATATTCGATATATTATACGAAATTGGATTTCGTCACGAATTGAAATTAGATTTTAATTCGGGCGAACGAGTTAATTTAGAATTAATTCGTTAGCGACATGAATAGTGATTTTGCTAGGCATAATTATTTAATTGCGTCGCAACGGAAAATTCGTTAATTTGGAATTAGCGAACCCGAGCCCGGGAGTGTTTGCGGGCCCAGTCGCATTGCGAATTTAAGTGCGGCCCACAAGTCAAGTCAAGCATCAAATCTTTAGTCACATCAAGCGTCAAATCACTTGTCACTTTGAGTGATGTGATGTGTAGTCCTTGTGATGTGAATAGTTGATGTAGTTGTTGGATGGCTTAAAGACTTTGACTTTTGGAAAGCCAAAAATTTGGTAAATGAATTTGGATATTCATTTTTGTGTATTAGATACACATTTCCAACAACCATCACACAACACACTCTCTCTATTCTTCTCCTCTCTCTCACGGCCATAGGCCAATTTCTTCTTCCTCTTCACTGGTTTTGCCGAGAGTTGAAGGAAGACCAAGGTGATTTTTGCGGCAAAAATTACCGAGTGCTAGCACACTTTAGATTCTTGCAAATGTGATAAGGAAACCCACCCGTGGGCTTGGAATTCACATCACCAAGCTTGGAGCTTGGAGAGGACCGAAAATGGAATAATTTGGAGCTCAAAAATTCTGCACTGCCGAGAGCCTTGGAGGAGTCTCAAAGGGCTTAAAAAGTTTTTATTCTTTGACGCATCGCTCAACCGATCATTGTAAGTATTCCACAACTTCTTTGATGTATTCGCACGTATGTTTCATTGCTTTAATCGATCCTCGGGACCGTACTCCCAACTAGGCCACGAGTCTAGAACAGCGTCGTCAAGTTCTGTGTCCTACAACTGGGAAATGATTTAAGGCCGCACTCACCCCTCGCAAGGGAAGACCTCAAACTGTTGGGTTCGGAATGGTCTCTTACTTATGTCACTTGTAATGAACGGATTCATGCAATAATATAACCAAGACTAAACAACATACACAGGCAAGAATAATTTATATCTAAGTATGCATATAACCTATATCTAAGTTTGCATGCATAGAAGTAAGTGAGATAAAGGCAAGCACACAATCTCATGAACATATTAAATAAATGAATGCGGAAAGATAAATAAACAATAACGGTAAAAGCATGAATATTAAAGAGAGCTAACTAAGTATATGATGGGGAAGGGAATGACTAATGAGACAAACATGCATAAAACATGATGAAGGAATCTGTCCAGTGTGTGCGCGTTCGTGTAGCATTTGTAAACGCATTCGAACGGTAAATAAAATGCACGCATTCGATTAGCGTTTGATAACGCATTCGAACGATAAACAAAATGTCCACGTTCGTATAGCGTTTGGAAACGCGTTCGAACGGGATAAGACCTGATGCATGATACAATAAAATGCATGCGCGTTCGAGTAGCGTTCTAAAACACGTTCGAACGGAAATGAGATAGAGTGCATACGTTCGTGTAGCATTCGGGAACGCGTTCGAATGAGATTACAAAAATGGCATCTAAAATGACACAAACACATGCATGGATAAACAAATACATGATGTAGGACCTCGTATGCCCGATTGAACATATTTCACATTCAATCGAGTGTACTTCGTCCAGCGCGACAAAACATCGTGGTAAAGGTAGCCTTTAGGCATTTCCCTCGAATAGAGGACCTTTAATCCACCCTCGTTAGCCCATGCGCACTAGAATGAAATGCATGCGTAAATAAAGCAATGATATATAAAGGGTAAATGACATAATAAATGGAGCGGCAAAACATCATGGTAAAGGTAGCCTTTAGGCATTTCCCTCGAATAGAGGACCTTTAATCCACCCTAGTTAGCCCATGCGTATTAAATTATCAATGCATGAATAAGAAAATAATAATATGGGACCTTGTATGCCCGATTAAACACATTTCCCATTCAATCGAGTGTACTTTGTCCGGCGCGGCAAAACATCGTGGTAAAGGTAGCCTTTAGGCATTTCCCTCGAATAGAGGACCTTTAATCCACCCTAGTTAGCCCATGCGCACTAGAATGCAATGCATGCGTAAATAAAGCAATGATATGCAAAGGGTAAATGACATAATAAAAGGCGCGGCAAAACATCGTGGTAAAGGTAGCCTTTAGGCATTTCCCTCGAATAGAAGACATTTAATCCACCCTAGTTAGCCCATGCGCATTAAATTATCAATGCATGACTAAAGAAACAACACATCAGAAATAAATAACGGAACAAAATTAAATACCAAAATGTAACACGTGCTTGAAAGTCTCTCAAGCGGTACGTGGAGTTGTATCCCAAGTACAGACCGCACTACCGTCCATTCGGATTCGGCTACGGAATTTACGTCTGGGTTTCCATCCGATATACCGCAAGAGATAGCACGCAATCATCAACCCAATGTATGCATGGAATATGATAATGCATGTGATGAAACAACAATAAATAACAGAAACGATAAATAGTAAGCTAAGTGTGAAATATTAAAGGAAAATAAATGACTGAAAATAAATGCGGAATAGTAAAGAGATGTGACCAATGGTTTGGCCATTTTTAATGTAGGGTTTCGCATGCCCGGTTGGATGTATTCCACGTCCAACCAAGCATGCCGTGTCCGGGATAACAAAATAAAATATAACAAAAGGTGCCCTCAGGTCTTACCTTTTAAATAGCTTCCCGGGAGTGCGTTACGTCATCCCCGGAAGGGTTAATACTCCATTATTTTTCTGGTTTGCCGCTGTTTTGGACTGCCATTTCCGCTGTTTTCTTCGCTATTTTTCTACTATTTTTCCTTGATGTTTTGCTCGTTGTCTTGTCGGTTTGGTGGACTATTTGATTGTTGTGTGAAGCTTTGAAGGAGAGTGGAGTTGTCGTGACTATGTTTAGGGTTTGTGGATGTGTTTGTGTTGAAGCCGAGAGCTTGGTGATGTTGAACGTGCGAGTGGGTTTAGGTGGCCATGAGTGGTGTGTGCGTGAATGAGTGGGCAATGTGCTGGTGGCGTAAAGGTGTTGGCTTTGTAAGGGACGTGTGTGTGTGTTTAGGTCTGTGGGCTGTGAGTGAGTGTGATGAGAGAAGGAGATTTTGTGAGGTGCCGTGTGAATGATGTGAGGGAGAGGCTGCGTGAGTGAAGATCGATTAGGGTTTTAGTTTTGATTTGGTGTTTGCCGTGAGTGAAAGCTGAGAGGATCCTAGGGTTTGGATTTTGGTTTCTTTTTATAATGGTGAGCCTAGGGTTTCCTTTTGTGTGCATGGATTTTAAAAGGAAATAAATCAAGTAATTATGTGTGTATTTAATTAATTTGAAAAGGGAAATAAATTTGTGTAATTTTGGTGGGGATTGATTTCAAAATATTTTTAATTGGTAGGTGATTTATTTAAATTATGAAGGGATTTGATTTAATTGGATTTAATTTAATTTAATTGGATTTAATTTATTTGGATTTAATTTAATTGGATTTAATTTTATTGGATTTAATTTTAATTATGACATGTGTTTTAAATGTTTTAATTATTTGGATTGGGCTTCGGCCAGTGGGCTTTGATGGGTGCAGGGGTTTTGGGCTGAGGTTAATATTTTAAAACAGAGATTAATCGGGCGAACCTGAGGCCAATTAGCGAGTTAATTTTGTTGATGTATTTATTTTTAAATTTTTCCCTTCCGACGTTCATTTCTCGCGACTTCCGCAACTTATCGGGTAGTGCCTCGATACAAGGCTCATCATTGGGCTTTCATGCAAAAATGCAAGTGTCTACAGTCGTCCCCACTTTGATAGGACTTGTGCAGTGTGTGACAGTGACAATCCTATCAAAGTCATGCATGCATTTTTACTTACCTGGCTCGCCAGCTGTTGCCTGACTTACCTGTTGTACTGAGATACTTCAAACCGAGTTGATGGTGGCGAGGTGCTGCGAACTGAGTTGATGTAAGATGATGGTTCATTTCCGAACCGTTACTGATGTGAGATGATGGTTCATTTCCGAACTGTTACTTATGTGAGATGATGGTTCATTTCCGAACTGTTACTGATGTGAGATGGTTCATTTCCGAACCATTACTGATGTGATGGTGGTCCATTTCTGAACCGTTACTGAGTTGAGATTGTGGTCCATTTCCGAATCGTTACTTGATAGGTGGTTCATTTCTGAACCGTTACTGATTTGATGGTGGTCCATTTCCGAACCGTTACTGAGTTGAGATTGTGGTCCATTTCCGAACCGTTACTGATGTGAGGTGGTCCATTTCCGAATCGTTACTTGATAGGTGGTTCATTTCCGAACCGTTACTGATGTGATGGTGGTCCATTTCTGAACCGTTACTGAGTTGAGATTGCGGTCCATTTCCGAACCATTACTGATGTGAGGTGGTCCATTTCCGAACCGTTACTTGATAGGTGGTTCATTTCTGAACTGTTACTGATGTGATGGTGGTCTATTTTCGAACCGTTACTGATGAGGGATGGTTCATTTCCGAACCGTTACTAACTTGCTTGTATTTGCCGTTTTTTTCCTTTTGTCCTTAAAAACCTGCGAACACAAAACAAAAATTACATGTATGTGATATGTATGCATGTATGCATGGATGTATTTCTTATTCCGATGGGTTAGGCCTTCCTTGTGCTCTTTGGTGCCCTTTGCATATAAATGTCTTTGGTCGCCCCCTCGGCCTGCTTATAGTTTCCTCCTGCCAATTCTACTCTAGTGATTGCTTGGTTTTCTTTGGTCCCATGGCTCAAGATCCCGTTATGTCCCTTATTCGCGAGGTGGTAGACTGGTCTCCCCCAGACCTGGTTTAGGTTTCTGCTCTCCACTGCTTGCACTAGGTCAAGGTAGACTACGTGGTGTGGCATTCTGTATCAACATACCTCTTTACAGGCTACGAAATAGTCCCAATAGTTATACATATCATTGTCCTCAAAGAATGCTGAGTAATGAAACCAGAGAACCTTCAAAACACTCGATGCAACTCAAATCCAAGTTTTTGAATAAATGATCTAAGCGAGACTCAAAGTGTGTGTGTGTGCAAAGGTTCTTTCACAGCTTGATCCTTAAGTAAGCCAACTCAATGATTTCGTTTCAAAAATCGGATTGGTGGGTCAAACCAACCTAGATGTCTCAGTTATGCTCTGCAATTATTTTTCCGTGCTCAATGTGGTATGATTTTATTTTTCTTTTCCTTTGTTTTTTTTTCTTTTTGTTTTGAACTTCTTTTCCTTTCTTTTTTTTTTCTTTCAACACACCTACCCTTTAAGGTAGCATTTCTCCTCATGGTGGTCCTAATACTCACCCATGGGTAGCTTCACACTTATCGGTTATAGGTGGTTTAATTCTTTTCTTTAGAGACTTTTCTTTTATTTTCAACCATACCACACATCATAACACGAGCAAATTAGGATAGACATTTAGGTGAACGGTCATTCACCGACCTACAATTTCTTCAACTAGTCACCTTGCCAACTACTCAGGTTTTCACGGATAAGAACCTATAAATAAGTGCTTACGAGTCTAACATAGATCAATTACTCAAAGTATCAGATAAAAGCACGTCAATAGTTTATCGTTTCTATGATTTCATCCTAAAGCAAACATTTGCATCATCAGACTTATGTCTAACTATTAAGGACTAAAAACAAACAATTTTTTTGGACCCACAATGGTCTTTCTAACTTTGCCATAAGGTTTTATGTTTCTCGGTTTCATTTTCCCAGATATCCATGTTTACTAAACTCTTCTTGACAAACTCTCTTTCTCTAACCCAACGGATATATATGATGGCTTTTAAGACACAATGGTTAACATGAAGCGTGTATGCATGATATGCATGAGATGCGTGCGATGTATGAGATATAATATGCATGTGGTTATCAAAAGCATAAAGGGGCAACTTCTATAGGATATATAACTATGGTTCACATGTGGGTTTATAGGAGTATAGACAAAGGCTCCCGTCGGCGAAGGATTGACCACAACTAGGTCTCCCCACTCAAGGGTTCGAGCGACCAAGTGGGCGCACCCTTTTTTATACACTAAGGTACGTGCCAACGAGTGATGATACATGACTGACTGTCAAATGGATTTCTTATTGAAGATTTCCCAGATGGAGGGTGGAGCGGACTCTCTTAAATACCCAAGCCTCTTAGGCTCTTATCGCCTTGGTGACAGGAATAGACAATAGGTCCTCCAAATTAGTCCATCACGGTAAGCTCCAGGTAAATGATTATCTAGGTGCCTTCACAGCTTTTCCCTTCAGCTATAGAAAGGTAGTGAATGAAGAAAGACACCAAACCATTACCTAGCTTTAATAATGCCTTTAATTAAACCCATTTCAACCCACGGTAGACACGGTTAACTAAAGCACAAATCACAAACATTACAAGACATTATTTCGGGGCCGATTCTCTATCCCCAGTGGAGTTGCCAGACTGTAGGACACAGAAATCGACGACGTTGTCCCGGGCTCGCGGCCCGGTCGGGAGTACGGATTAGCCCACGGGGGACTAAACCAGAGAAATAAAATGGAGTCGCCACCCAGTGTGAACTGGTGTAGGCACTGCATTTTTGCATATAAGTCTCGATGATGAGTCTCACATGGAGACACTACCTCTTTAAATTGTGGAAGTCGCGGGAAACGGACATCGGAAGTGAAGAGTAAAGAATTGACATTTTTGTTGGATTTAGTTCGCTTGTTTAGCTTCGGGTTCGCTTGTTGGACCTCTGTTTCAAAACACATCCTTAGCCCAAACCCCCGCAAGACACACACCAAGCCCATACATCACCAAACTAAACACCAAGCCCACCAAGACAAGCCAAACTCACGCCCAAACCACTCTAAGCCACGCCCATTTACCTTCCAAAATAACCAAATCACACATTAAACACATGCTAAAATCAAGACAAATCACATTCCCTAATTAAAAGATACAAATCAAATCTCATCAAACGCTTTCCTAATTCGATTAAATCACCTTCCCTAATTAAAAAAGATCAAATCAAATCATATCCCTAATCAAAATAGAAGAAATCAAATCAAATTAAAATACATCCCCAATTAAAAGATATTTCCCTTAATTGCCAAATCATTTCCCTATTCGCACAAGGATTACCCCTCATTTTCCTATAAAAAGAAGCCTTAACCCAACCTCGAAACCCTAGCTCATCCTCACAAAAACACAAAGAAAATAACCTAAGAGATTCACGTTACTCACGCCTTAAACTAAGCCATCACTCATGTAGCCAACAAACTCTCCACAAACCATCACTCACGTAGCCAGCAAACCACCACACCACCTGCCTTCAACTCACGTAGCCAACGAACCTTCCACCTGCCTTCAATCCTCCACGTAACCTTCAGCCGAACAGCAAACCCTTCACACATAAGCGTACGCCACTCACCTCATAAATCAGCCACTCACGTTACTGCTTCAATACGTCCTCACCACCTTCACGCACATAAAGCCTTCACGCCACTGCCCTGACCAACCCTGCCTTCACGCAACACACCCTTGCACAAACAGCCCTTCATGCCTGGACTCTCACAGCCCTCCATTGCCGCAAAAAACAACACCAAATCACCCCTGAAAACTGCACCAAAACTGTGCCAAAACTGTCCCGAAACTGCACCCTTAAATCACCCCCAAAATAGTCTCGCATTACCGCAAAATAGTAAGCCTAAACCGTGACCAGAAACACCGTAAAACGGAGTAAAAACAGCAGCCAAAATAGCGAAACAGCGAAGGCAAACATTGAACCAGTTAACCGGAGGAGTTACGGAGCATCAACCCTTCTGACGGCCGTGTAACGCGCTTCCGAGAGACGACTTAAGAGGTTAGACCTGAGGACACCCATTTTATTTATTATTCTTTATTCTTTATTTATTTTATTACTTTATTTCGCATGAGTATGGTGGATTGGTGCATGAT
This sequence comes from Zanthoxylum bungeanum, assembly GCA_019454045.1. Taxonomy (NCBI): domain Eukaryota; kingdom Viridiplantae; phylum Streptophyta; class Magnoliopsida; order Sapindales; family Rutaceae; genus Zanthoxylum; species Zanthoxylum bungeanum. The sequence continues at coordinate 97,123 of SKCR01041587.1, forward strand.
GTGATTTCCGGATGAACGGAATATGTGTTCTCTCTTGCGGCATATCGGATGGAACCCGGAAGTAAATTCCGTAGCCGAATCCAATCGGACGGTATTGCGGTTTGCACTCGGGATACAATGCCATGTACCACTTGAGAGACACACGTATTTCGTTTCACCCAACCTTGTATTCGAGAATGATTAGGTTGCTAGTATGTTATTTATTCCTTAAGCATGATTTAGCCAATAGTACGTTGTTTCTTTATGCATGTTATAGTTATTTTCTTTCGCAATAGGAATTTAATTTACGTTTATGTTTAGGATGTTATTTATTCTTTATATTTGATAATTCAACATGCCCATTGTGTGATATCGTATGTTTGCCGTTATGATAACTTACTTTCAAAGCATGCAAAATTAGACGTAGTATTTACTTTCATGAATGCGAACTAGATCTAGGTTATTCTTGGATATATATGTTGCGTAGATTCGGTTAAGTTATTGCACAAATCATTTCATTACAAGTGGCATAAGTAAGGGACCATTCTGTCTGACCCAACAGTTTGAGGTCTTCCCTTGCGAGGGGTGAATGCGGCCTTAAATCATTTTCCCGGTTCACACGGGGGTGACGACTCCATGCGGGCTATTCCGTACTCCCAACTAGTCGTGTGAGCCTAGAACAACGTCGCCAATTTCTATGTCCTACAGTCTGGCCCAAATCCTTTTCCTATTCGCACAAGGATTACCCATCCTTTGCCTATAAAAAGAAGCCTTAACCCAACCTCGAAACCCTAGCTCATCCTCACAAAAACACAAAGAAAATAACCTAAGAGATTCACATCACTCACGCCTTAAACTAAGCCATCACTCACGTAGCCAACAAACTCTCCACAAACCATCACTCACGTAGCCAGCAAACCACCACGCCACCTGCCTTCAACTCACGTGGCCAACGAACCTTCCACCTGCCTTCAATCCTCGTAGCCACACTGTTGGTTTCTATAATATGTCCCAAACAAAGATTAAGCATGTGAAATACTATAAAGAATATATATGAACATGAAATATGGCGGAATCATACTTACAATGCCTTGTGATGAAGTAGATGATCAAATGGTAGAAGCTCCAAGTGGTGGAGGATTCGGCCAAGAGGAGGAAGAAGACTTGAAGCTCCAAGCTATTGTATTCCAAGCTCTTTGATGGTTTCCCTATCACCTCTTTTGATCCCTTGCTTGTGCTAGCAAAAATGGAGAAATGGAAGATCAAATCTTCCTTGCCCTTGTCAATGGAGTTCACGGCAATTGAGAGAGAGAGAGAGAGAGTTTTTTTTGTAATGTCTTGATTAATTAATTTTTGTATTACCAAAAATCAATTTATATTTATGTTATAATTTATTAAATTAATAATAAATCTATGACATAAACCATGCAATGGCTTAGAGTGTCAAACACTCAAACTCCATGCAAAGCCTTTGAGTGAAATGCACACTATCACCATGCAATGCCTTAGAGTGTTTTGTACACTATTAACATGCAATGCCTTATCAATAAAATAATGCATATAATGACAAGTGTCATGTGGGCCCCACACGTTTCCCATGAAAGTGGGCCCACGTCCACTCACGCGTTCGGGTTCGATATTTCCGAAATACCGAGCTAGCGTCGCGACGTTAATTAAATCGGATTTAAATAAATAATCGCTCCTAGCGAAATTATTATTTACGTCGCTTACGAATTAATTCTAAATTAACTCGTATGCCCGAATTAAAATCTAATTTTAATTTCGCGTCGAAATCGAATTTCGATTATTATATCGAATATAATAATTTTATCGATTAATTCCAAATTAATCGTTCTCTCTCTCTGAATAAGGCACTTTATCCGAGATAAAGTTTCTCCGCAATTAATCCAAGATTAATTAAGTTCGAATCAAATATCATAGGTGAATCTTCAGGAAGCGACCCAAGAGATCTCCGGATATTTTGGCAGTAAATACGGTCGTCGGATAATCCGAACACGTACGTACCTCGTACTACGTCTTTACCGATTTACAAGACAAGGTTGGCTTCTAGCAAAGCGCCATGCCTACCCAATTCTCCAGAAATATTCTTATAGGAATATAAGATCTGTATCAGGCGTAGTATACCGTAGTATTGCGTACATCGATCCAGTATCGGATGATCACATGCTAGGCCTGGGGCTGGAGATGTGTCTGCCCCGTACGAAACATATATCGGACATCAAGCAGCTAGTCTCTTTAAATCAGACAATCCTGACCTAGTCATATTGTCCCGACGGTTGCAACCTTTTATAGAGTACTAGTTCTGTGCCCTGCGTGATCATCGCCTCCATATGTCTGAAGCGATACTTCCATCTTGACATCACATCCAGTACACTACGATTCTCGATAAACCCAGAAGAGGTGTACACAGAACCGGTTAGGGTCCCCAACCACCAAAACCAAAGTTTACCGATTGTCGCAAGTACTAGCGATGTAAGTCTCAGGTTAAGACCATATACACCTACCCTGATGCGGCCTCCCATAGACACGCAGACATACTACCAATGGGATTCCGCGGGGTCTATCCAGAGCGAAGCTGTTTTCCGTACCATCGGTAAAACACAACCTCCTATTGCACTTGCATAAGTATCCAATACTTAAATATATGAGAACTATGCTGTTGTGCCCTCACAACGTGCACAAGCGCAATACTAGTCTATTCCGCATTATCGATGTCCGATCTCGATAATACTCCGACTAGGGATATTTAATGATTTAAACTTTTATAGATTGATACTGTCTCATATCATCTCAATCCAGTATTAATCATATGGACTTTCGCCATTTATTAATCAAAGTAAATATTATTACAAAACGGCAAAAGGCAATTTCATTATCACATAGTTAATTTTGTACAATAATACAATATCATTTACAAACAGTGACGCTATGGGACATAATGTCTAACAATCTCCCACTTGGCCTATAGCCAGTCACTCAAGCATCTAATACCCGAACTATGTATGTGTCGTTCAAAAACTTGCTGAAGAACAGCCTTCGTCAGCGGATCTGCAATGTTGTCATCTGATGTGACCTTCTCGACCTTTACATCGCCACGATGTATAATCTCCCGAATCAGATGGTAACGTCGAAGAACATGCTTGGACCTTTGATGAGACCTTGGTTCCTTAGCCTGTGCTATAGCCCCGTTATTGTCACAATACAATGGAACGGGCTCAGCTGCTAACGGAACTACCCCTAATCCGATTAGGAACTTTCGGATCCAAACTGCCTCCTTTGCTGCTTCAGATGCAGCGATGTACTCCGCTTCTGTTGTTGAATCGGCAACAGTATCTTGCTTGGAAGATTTCCAGCTCACTGCTCCGTTATTCAAACAAAAAATGTACCCGGATTGCGACTTGTAGTCATCTTGTCGGTTTGGAAACTTGCATCGGTATACCCAGATACCGCAAGTTCTCCACCTCCATAAATTAAGAAAGCATCCTTAGTTCGTTTAAGATACTTAAGGATATTCTTAACTGCTATCCAGTGACCTTCACCTGGATCGGCCTGATAGCGGACTGCACATGCTCAAAGCATATGAGATATCAGGTCGTGTACATATCATGGCATACATGATCGATCCGACTGCCGAGGCGAACGGTATCCGACTCATGTTGTCCCTCTCTTCCTGAGTCTTAGGACACATGTCCTTAGATAGAGAGGTACCTCGTACCATTGGAACCAATCCCCTCTTGGATTGTTCCATGTTGAATCGCTTCAACACTTTATCAATGTATGTACTCTGGGAGAGTCCAAGCAGCTTTCTAGATCTATCCCGGTAGATTTTTATTCCAAGAATAAAGGCTGCTTCTCCCAGATCTTTCATGGAGAATTTTAATGAAAGCCAAGCTTTCACCGACGTCAGCATGGGAATGTCATTGCCTATAAGCAATACGTCGTCGACATAAAGGACAATAAAAGTAAGTGCTCTCCCACTAACCTTCTTGTATACACAAGGGTCATCTGCGTTTTGCACGAAATCATATTCCTTTATGATCTCATCAAAACGCTGATTCCATGACCGTGATGCTTGCTTCAATCCATAAATGGATCGATTTAACTTACAAACCTTGTTTGCAAGTCTAGGTACGATAAAACCGTCAGGCTGTTGCATATAAACATCCTCCAAAAGGTTTCCGTTAAGGAAAGCGGTTTTAACGTCCATCTGCCATATCTCGAAGTCGAAATATGCAGCTATTGCAAGCATTATCCGAATGGATTTAATCATGGCGCTACAAGCCTAGCTTTGTACGTTTGTATGTTGCCATCCATGTCGGTTCTTCTTGAAGATCCATCTGCATCCAATAGGCTTTACGCCTTCTGGTGCATCAACCAGTGTCCAAACTTGGTTGGCGTACATGGAATCCATCTCGGACTTCATGGCTTCTTGCCATAAAGCGGAATCGATATTTTGTATCGCTTCCTCATACGTAGCCGGCTCATTATCCTCAATAAGATTAATATCTATATGAGGTGAGATCAGGAACCCATACCTCTCAGGTACTGTTCTGACTCTCTCCGACCTACGTGGTCCTTGTGTATGTGAAGTTTGTGGTACAGACTCATCCCGGACGGTCTGTTCTTGATCCGTCGTTGATTCATTGCCAGGAACAGTATCACTACGATCTTCATCGAGTTCTACTTTCCTCCCACTTACCACTGCATTTAAAAAATCCTTCTCAAGGAAAAATGCTTGTAGAGCAACAAATACTTTGTTCTCTTGTGGGTGATAGAAGTAATATCCTTTGGTTTCCCTAGGATATCCTACGAAAAGGCATTTATCAGATTTGGGTTCAAGTTTGGTACCTTCCAAACGTTTAACATATGCCCAGCATCCCCAAATCTTCAGGAAAGAGAAACCTGGTTTCCTTCCTGTCCATTTCTCATATGGAGTCTGTTCAACAGACTTCGACGGTACCTTATTCAAAATAAGTATAGCACTGTTTAATGCGTATCCCCAGAAGGATATTGGTAGCTCAGTGCGACTCATCATTGACCTCACCATGTCCAATAAGGTGCGGTTTCTCCGTTCGGACACACCGTTTAATTGCGGTGTTCCAGGAGGAGTCCACTGCGAAAGAATACCATATTCTTTCAAGTAATCTTGAAACTCATAACTTAAGTACTCGCCACCACGGTCTGACCGTAATGTCTTGATACTCTTCCCTGTTTGTTTCTCCACTTCGTGTCGAAACTCTTTGAATTTCTCAAAAGTTTCCGACTTGTGTCTCATAAGATACACATAACCGTAACGAGATGCATCATCTGTAAAGGTTACGAAGTAGTGAAATCCACCTCTAGCCTGGCTAGACATGGGCCCGCATACGTCAGTATGTACAAGAGCCAACAGTTCTGTGGCACGTTCACCTTTACCGCTAAAAGGTGATTTAGGCATTTTGCCTAAAAGACAAGATTCGCAGACGTCATATGAATTGGGATCAAATTCGTCCAAGTACCCACTCTTCGAAAGTGTGGATATGCGAGTCTTGTTGATGTGTCCCAGACGACAATGCCACATATAAGCTTCATCTTTTAGATTATTTCTCTTGAGCCTTTTGTTTGTCATTTTAGGAGATTCATTTATATTCAAAATATAAAGACCGTTATTTGCAACAGCTGTGCAAATTTCTGCATCATTTTTATATAAATAACACCCAGTGTTCCTGAATACAAAAGTGTAACCCTGCTGGGTTAACAAGGATACAGATATAATATTCCTAGTTAAACTAGGTACAAAATAACAGTTCAAAAGTTTAAGTTCATGCCCTGAGGGCAGTTCTAAAACAAAAGTCCCTACGGCCAAAACAGCAACTGGTGTTCCGTTTCCAACCCGTAGATCCATCTCCCCGGATGCCAGCACCCTGCTATCCTGCAGATCCTGCACATCAGTACAAATATGAGCACCACAACCAGAATCAAAAATCCAATTTTTAAAACTAGAAGTATTCATATTTATCTCAATAACAAACATACCAGAAGCGATAGCCTTGCCATCCTTGATATCCTCCTTCTGCCCTTTGCCCATTCGGCAGTCACGTTTCCAGTGACCCCTCTTGCCGCAGTTGAGGCAGATGTCGTGAGATTTGTCCTTTGGCTTCCTAGAAGCCACTGTCAACTTGCCTTTGCCCTTTTTCTTGAACTTCTTCTTCCTTGCACCTCCAATTGCCTTGGGGCCACCCTTTGGCGCATGAGAGGTCGATGCAAAATGCGCCTCGCGCTTGCTCCCCTTTAGGAGTTCCCTTTCGGATTCCTTCAAGATAGATAACAGCTCTCCAAGAGTGTCATCTGTATCCATCAACTTGTAGTTGACTATGATTTGTTTCCAAGTATCAGGAAGTGACTGCAAGATCATATCTATAGTCAGCTCAGCCTCCAAGACTATTCCCATATTGGCCAACTCATCAATATCGGCGATCATTTGAGTCCCGTGGGCTTCAACTGATGCGCCATCTGTCATCCGGGAGCGGAAGAGTTTCCTTACTAGCTCGTACCTCTTCATCCGCTTATTGGTGCGGTGAAGATCACGCAATCTTGCCATCATGTTATAGGGATCCAAGTCCCTATTCTGGCGTCTGAAATGCTGGGTCATTGCAGCTAGCATAACTGACTGAGCTTGGTCACAATCGTCACTATGAGTTTTCCATAACTCTAGCTCCAGTGGCTCAGTGGGTTCAGGCGGGAGAGGTCTCTGAATAGTATACAGTATCCTCTCAGCCCCAAGCACTATCTTGAGGTTCATTTCCCAGTCGGCAAAGTTTGTCCCTTTGAAGACATTATCGCCCATGATTATGTCGCGGATATTACCTTTGCCTATCATCTTGACAACTATAGTCCAACTATAAAGTCAACGATGTTATGGGTACAGTCAAACTGTTACAAAAATAACAATATATTAGTCCAACTAATTATTAAAATATTGACGAAAATGATTTTGAAAGACGCGTAAGGCTAAGTATCTGAACGAAATTGCAAATTCAATAATAGCCTCCCACTATTTTCTTCAAGTTTCTAACCCTCTGTAGAGAACTCGGGAAATCTAATTTCCTAGTGGGCTAGGATCCCGTTAAATAACACACAATCTTGACTTTGGCCAATAAAAATTGTATGCTATTTAACATAGGTAGATCTCCATGATCAATTGGATCTCATCCAATTCCTAGATCCGGTTAGGTGGACATCCAAGTCCGAAACATATGTATAATGTCAATGTATCCAATACATTTTCCTAACCATATCCTCCGAATCAACTAGGCCTTGGCTTTGGCCAAAAACAAACCTAATGATTCCGGTTAAGCGGGACCCATTGACGAGGAAAGTTTCGTAATCAATGTCGTTGGACAAAAAGTGACCTTGACTTTGGTCAATAAAAATCACGATTTGGACAAGACACCGATATGCAACAAAACTCTCATGATTCAAGTACATCCTAGGTTGATAAAGGTCTTGACTTTGGTCAAAAACAAACCAATGCCAACTTGGATCTTGAACAAGAACCATTCAATGGAAGGATATTGGCTTAATATAAATTGAGGGATTTTCGCGTAATTGGCAACCAATTTATTTATCTTTGTTAGGTCTCATCATCATACACCCTTAAGCATGCTTCTAAAACATCATAAAGCGCGTAAGTAAAGTAAATAATAGTGATATGCGGATGGATATATAAAACAAACTTTTTCCTAGCACTATTCTACAACTACCCAATTACATAATACAATAAGAGAAACCTCATTTACATTGAGGGGAATTAGGTGAGAAGAGAATACAAAGAGATAAAGAGATAAGGCTGGACACGCAGGTCCAATTTATAAATTCCAAATTTACAATAATTTCTAAAATTACCCTTTCCCTTCTAATATCCATCCGATATACACTATTCATTCATCACATACATATATATTCAAACAAGACATGCTTTTACAACCAATCTAATCCAATTAATTAGTCTTAGTTAAAGTGATCATCCAATGTTCAAACAACGGTTTGATTTTGTGCGAGTCCAACTCGATTGAGAATAAGTACATAAAGTACGAATTCGCGAATTATATCGAACTACTAATTAAATCTAATTTAATTCGTATTCAATACTAATCCAATTATTTAATTCCAAATCAAATGTTTACACTTTTATTATGCTTTAAGGACTTAGATTCTAAATCTAATCCTATTGGGTCTCAAAGCCCAATAACATCCAATGTTGAATTTAATTCAAGTCAAATGGACTTAGAATTGATTTATTAAGGCTTGGGCTTTTGGTCAATGTGGGTCAAACCCAATTGCCAAGCCCAAATAAGGAATCACCCTTAAGTGCCAAAAACCAATTTTAAGCCCATAAGGCCCAATTAAATTATTAAAGCCCATTAATTAAATTTAATATTCCAAACATTAAAGTCCAATTAATTAAAGTGTAATACCAAGATTAATATATTAAACCAAATATTTCAAAAATACCCATTTAATTTATTAATCATGTATTTATCAAATTAAATGTCCAACATTAATTTTATCAAAAATCAACTTCATTTCATGTCCTTGTACATTCGGCCAAGATGAGTTTTTTGTGTCGATTTGTTTTTCAATCCGATTGAATTACTAATCTACGTCCCGTACACGTTCTAAGTCATCTAATGATCTTAAACACAAAAATTTCAATCCACTCCAAGTAGCAACACATTCGGCCAAGGCATGGATTAGGGGAAAAATCATCCAATGCATTTTTCATAAAATTGATTCCATATAACATCATGTTATACACATGCAAGCATACTTATTAATCAAATTCATAAGAACATGCTTATATCAATTTCATCATGCCATTCGGCCAAGGTGAAGATATTGGGGAAAAATCATCCAATGCATTTTTCATAAAATTGATTCCATGTAATATCATTCTATATACATGCAAGCATACTTATTCATCAAATTTCACAAGAACATGCTTCAATCAATTTATCACACCCATTCGGCCAAGGTCAAAATTTTGGGGAAAAATCATCCAATGCATTTTTCATAAAATTGATTTCATATAATGTCATTTAACATACATCTAAGCATACTCATTCATCAAATTTCACAAGAACATGCTTCAATCAATTTTCACAAATTTTAACCTAAAGTATTTCATGCTTAAACCTAGCTCAATGATACCATTGTTGGTTTCTATAATATGTCCCAAACAAAGATTAAGCATGTGAAATACTATAAAGAATATATATGAACATGAAATATGGCGGAATCATACTTACAATGCCTTGTGATGAAGTAGATGATCAAATGGTAGAAGCTCCAAGTGGTGGAGGATTCGGCCAAGAGGAGGAAGAAGACTTGAAGCTCCAAGCTATTGTATTCCAAGCTCTTTGATGGTTTCCCTATCACCTCTTTTGATCCCTTGCTTGTGCTAGCAAAAATGGAGAAATGGAAGATCAAATCTTCCTTGCCCTTGTCAATGGAGTTCACGGCAATTTGAGAGAGAGAGAGAGTTTTTTTTGTAATGTCTTGATTAATTAATTTTTGTATTACCAAAAATCAATTTATATTTATGTTATAATTTATTAAATTAATAATAAATCTATGACATAAACCATGCAATGGCTTAGAGTGTCAAACACTCAAACTCCATGCAAAGCCTTTGAGTGAAATGCACACTATCACCATGCAATGCCTTAGAGTGTTTTGTACACTATTAACATGCAATGCCTTATCAATAAAATAATGCATATAATGACAAGTGTCATGTGGGCCCCACACGTTTCCCAATGAAAGTGGGCCCACGTCCACTCACGCGTTCGGGTTCGATATTTCCGAAATACCGAGCTAGCGTCGCGACGTTAATAAATCGGATTTAAATAAATAATCGCTCCTAGCGAAATTATTATTTACGTCGCTTACGAATTAATTCTAAATTAACTCGTATGCCCGAATTAAAATCTAATTTTAATTTCGCGTCGAAATCGAATTTCGATTATTATATCGAATATAATAATTTTATCGATTAATTCCAAATTAATCGTTCTCTCTCTCTGAATAAGGCACTTTATCCGAGATAAAGTTTCTCCGCAATTAATCCAAGATTAATTAAGTTCGAATCAAATATCATAGGTGAATCTTCAGGAAGCGACCCAAGAGATCTCCGGATATTTTGGCAGTAAATACGGTCGTCGGATAATCCGAACACGTACGTACCTCGTACTACGTCTTTACCGATTTACAAGACAAGGTTGGCTTCTAGCAAAGCGCCATGCCTACCCAATTCTCCAGAAAATTCTTATAGGAATATAAGATCTGTATCAGGCGTAGTATACCGTAGTATTGCGTACATCGATCCAGTATCGGATGATCACATGCTAGGCCTGGGGCTGGAGATGTGTCTGCCCCGTACGAAACATATATCGGACATCAAGCAGCTAGTCTCTTTAAATCAGACAATCCTGACCTAGTCATATTGTCCCGACGGTTGCAACCCTTTATAGAGTACTAGTTCTGTGCCCTGCGTGATCATCGCCTCCATATGTCTGAAGCGATACTTCCATCTTGACATCACATCCAGTACACTACGATTCTCGATAAACCCAGAAGAGGTGTACACAGAACCGGTTAGGGTCCCCAACCACCAAAACCAAAGTTTACCGATTGTCGCAAGTACTAGCGATGTAAGTCTCAGGTTAAGACCATATACACCTACCCTGATGCGGCCTCCCATAGACACGACATACTACCAATGGGATTCCGCGGGGTCTATCCAGAGCGAAGCTGTTTTCCGTACCATCGGTAAAACACAACCTCCTATTGCACTTGCATAAGTATCCAATACTTAAATATATGAGAACTATGCTGTTGTGCCCTCACAACGTGCACAAGCGCAATACTAGTCTATTCCGCATTATCGATGTCCGATCTCGATAATACTCCGACTAGGGATATTTAATGATTAAACTTTTATAGATTGATACTGTCTCATATCATCTCAATCCAGTATTAATCATATGGACTTTCGCCATTTATTAATCAAAGTAAATATTATTACAAAACGGCAAAAGGCAATTTCATTATCACATAGTTAATTTTGTACAATAATACAATATCATTTACAAAAGTGACGCTATGGGACATAATGTCTACACACACAGCCCCACCTAACCTTCAGTCGAATAGCAAACCCTTCACACATAAGTGTACGCCACTCACCTCACAAATTAGCCCCTCACGTTACTGCTTCAACACGTCCTCACCACCTTCACGCGCATAAAGCCTTCACGCTACTGCCATGACCAACCCTGCCTTCACGCAACACACCTTTGCACAAACATCCCTTCACGCCTGGACTCTCACAGCCCTCCATTGCCGCCAAAAACAACACCAAATCACCCCTAAAAACTGCACCAAAACTGTCCCGAAACTGCACCATTAAATCACCCCTAAAATAGTCCCGCATTACCGCAAAACAGTAAGCCTAAACCGTTACCAGAAACACCATATAAAACCGGAGGAGTAAAAACAACAGCCCAAACAGCGAAACAGCGAAGGAAAATATTGAACCAGTGAAACGGAAGAGTTGCAGAGCATCAACCCTTCCGACGGCCGGTGTAACGCGCTTCGAGAGACGACGACTTAAGAGGTTAGACCTGAGGGTACCCTTTTAATTAATTATTATTATTCTTTATTCTTTATTTATTTTATTACTTTATTTCGCATGAGTATGGTGGATTGGTGCATGATGTGATTTCCGGATGAACAGAATATGTGTTCTCTCTTGCGGCATATCGGATGGAAACCAGGACGTAAATTCCGTAGTCGAATCCGAATGGATGGTATTGCGGTTTGCACTCGGGATACAATGCCACGTACCACACTGAGAGACACACGTATTGCGTTTCATCCAACCTTGTATTCGAGCATGATTAGGTTACTAGTATGTTATTTATTCCTTAAACATGATTTAGCCATTAGTACGTTGTTTCTTTATGCATGTTATAGTTATTTTCTTTCGCAATAGGAATTTAATTTACGTTTATGTTTAGGATGTTATTTATTCTTTATATTTGATAATTCAACATGCCTATTGTGTGATATCGTATGTTTGCCGTTATGATAACTTATTTTCAAAGCATGCAAACTTAGACGTAGGATTTACTTTCATGAATGCGAACTAGATCTAGGTTATTCTTGGATATATATCTTGCGTAGATTCGGTTAAGTTATTGCACAAATCATTTCATTACAAGTGGCATAAGTAAGGGACCATTCTGAACCCAACGGTTTGAGGTCTTCCCTTGCGAAGGGTGAATGCGGCCTTAAATCATTTTCCCGATTCACACCGGGTGGCGAATCCATGTTATTTCTCCGGTTTAGTTCCCCCGCGGGCTATTCTGTACTCCCAACTAGGCCGTGAGCCTAGAACAGCAGCCCAAACAGCGAAACAGCGAAGGAAAACGTTGAACTAGTGAACCGGAGGAGTTGGGGAGCATCAACCCTTCCGACGGTCATGTAACGCGCTTCCGAGAGACGACTTAAGAGGTTAGACCTGAGGGCACCCCTTTTATTATTATTCTTTATTTTTTATTTATTTTATTACTTTATTTCGCATTAGTATGGTGGATTGGTGCATGATGTGATTTCCGGATGAACGGAATATGTGTTCTCTCTTGCGGTATATCATATGGAAACCCGGACGTAAATTCCATAGCCGAATCCGAATGGACGGTATTACGGTCTGCACTCGGGATACAACTCTACATACCACTTGAGAGACACACATATTCCGTCTCATCCAACCTTGTGTTCGAGCATGATTTAGTCTAGTATGTTATTTATTTTTAAGCATGATTATGTTATTTCTTTATGCATGATTTTGTTATTTATTATGCATTAGGAGTTTAATATACGTTTATGTTTAGATTGTTATTTATTCATTTGTGTTTGATGAATCAATGTTCATGAGATTATTGTGTGATATCGTATGTTTGCCGTTATGATGACTTACTTTTGAAGCATGCAAACTTAGACATATGATTTATTTTTATGAATGCGAACAAGATCTTGGTTACTCATGAATATATATGTTGCGTAGATTCGGTTAAGTTATTGCATAAATCATTTCATTACAAGTGGCATAAGTAAGGGACCATTCCGAACCCAACGGTTTAAGGTTTTCCCTTGCGAGGGGTGAGTGCGGCCTTAAATCATTTTCCCGGTTCACACCGGGTGGTGACTCCTTTATTCTCCGATTTAGTCCCCCTGCGGGCTACTCCGTACTCCCAACTAGGCCACGAGCCTAGAACAGCGTCGTCAAGTCTGTGTCCTACAACTGGGAAATGATTTAAGGCCGCACTCACCCCTCGCAAGGGAAGACCTCAAACTGTTGGGTTTGGAATGGTCTCTTACTTATGTCACTTGTAATGAACAGATTCATGCAATAATATAACAAAGTCTAAGCAACATACACACGCAAGAATAACTTATATCTAAGTTTGCATATAACCTATATCTAAGTTTGCATGCATAGAAATAAGTGAGATAAAGGCAAGAACACAATATCATGAACATATTAAATAAATGAATGCGGAAAGATAAATAAACAATAACGGTAAAAACATGAATATTAAAGAGAGCTAACTAAGCATATGATGGGGAAGGGAATGACTAATGAGACAAACATGTATAAAACATGATGAAGGAATCTGTCCAGTGTGTGCGAGTTCGTGTAGCATTTGTAAACGCGTTCGAACGGTAAACAGAATGCACGCGTTCGAGTAGCGTTTGATAACGCATTCGAATGATAAACAGAATGTCCGCGTTCGTATAGTGTTTGATAACGCGTTCGAACGATAAACAGAATGTCCGCGTTCGTATAGCGTTCGGAAACACGTTCGAACGGGATAAGACCTGATGCATGATACAATAAAATGCATGCACATTCGAGTAGCATTCTGAAATGCGTTCGAGTAGCGTTCTGAAACACGTTCGAACAGAAATGAGACAGAGTGCATACATTTGTGTAGCGTTCGGGAACACGTTCGAACGAGATTACCAAAATGGCATCTGAAATGACACAAACACATGCATGGATAAACAAATATATGATGTAGGACCTCGTATGCCCGATTGAACATATTTCACATTCAATCGAGTGTACTTCATCGGCGCGACAAAACATCATGGTGGTAAAGGTAGCCTTTAGGCATTTCCTCGAAATAGAGGACCTTTATCCACCCTAGTTAGCCCATGCGGCACTAGAATGAAATGCCATGCGTAAATAAAGCAATGATATGCAAAGGGTAAAGACATAATAAAAGGCGCGGCCAAAACATCGTGGTAAAGGTAGCCTTTAGGCATTTCCCTCGAATAGAGGACCTTTAATCCACCCCCTAGTTAGCCCATGCGCATTAAATTATCAATGCATGAATAAGAAAATAAATAATATGGGAGTACCCTTGGTATGAATTAAACCATATTAAACCATTTCCCATTCAATCGAGTGTACTTTTTCTGGCGCAGCAAAAACATCGTGGTAAAGGTAGCCTTTAGGCATTTCCCTCGAATAGAGGACCTTTAATCCACCCTATTTAGCCCATGTGCACTAGAATGCAATGCATGCGTAAAAAAAAGCATGATATGCAAAGGGTAAATGACATAATAAAAAGGCGTGGCACCAAAACATCGTGGTAAGGTAGCTTTAGGCATTTCCCTCGATCGAATATAGGACCTTTAATCCACCCTAGTTAGCCCATGCGCATTAAATTATCAATGCATGACTAAAGAAACAACACATCAGAAATAAATAACGGAACAAAATTAAATACCAAATATAACACGTGCTTGAAAGTCTCTCAAACGGTTACGTGGAGTTGTATCCCAGTACAGACCGCACTACCTCCATTTGGATTCGCTACGGAATTTACGTCTGGGTTTCCATCCGATATACACCGCAAGAGATAGGCACGCAACATCACCCAATGTATGCATTGAAATGATAATGCATGTGATGATGAAAACAACAATAAATAACAGAAACGATAAATAGTAAGCTAAGTGCGAAATATTAAAGGAAAATAAATGACTGAAAATAAATGCGGAATAGTAAATAGAGATGTGACCAATGGTTTGGCTGTTTTAATGTAGGGCTTTCGCATGCCCGGTTGGACGTATTCCACGTCCAACAAGCATCCCGTGTCTGGGATGGGATAAAAAAAATAAAATATAACAAAATGTGCCATCAGGTCTTAACCTTTTAAATCGCTTCCTGAGAGTGTGTTAACGTCGTCGCCGGAAGGGTTAATGCTCCGTTATTTTTCTAGTTTGCCGTTGTTTTGGACTGTTATTTTCCGTTGTTTTCTTCGCAGTTTTTCTACTATTTTTTCCTTGTTGTTTTGCTCATTGTCTTGTCGGTTTGGTGGACTATTTGATTGATGTGTGAAGCTTTGAAAGAGAGTGGAGTTGCCGTGAATATGTTTAGGGTTTGTGGATGTGTTTGCGTTGAAGCTGAGAGCCTGGTGATGTTGAACATGCGAGTGGGTTTAGGTGGCCATGAGTGGTGTGTGCGTGAATGAGTGGGCAATGTGTTGGTGGCGTGAAGGTGTTGGCTTTGTAAGGGACGTGTGTGTGTGTCTAGGTCTGTGGGCTGTGAGTGAGTGTGATGAGAGAGGGAGATTTTGTGAGGTGTCGTGTGAATGATATGAGGGAGAGGTTGCGTGAGTGAAGATCGATTAGGGTTTTAGTATTGATTTGGTGTTTGCTGTGAGTGAAAGCTGAGATGATCCTAGGGTTTGGTTTTTGGTTTGTTTTTATAATGGTGAGCCTAGGGTTGTTGGATTCTCTAAGGTCCCAATGATCATTTTAAGCATAGAAACATACATGTGAATACTCGAAGAAGTTTCGGAATACTTACATCGATCGGCTTTTGCGACGCGAGGAGCAACAAAAATTTTTTATGCCTTATGAAACTCATCCAAGGCTCTTGGCAAAGTGCAGATTTTTGGCTCCTCCAAATTCGGCTATGGTGGATCTCAAGCTCCAAGCTTTGTGATGTTATTCCATGCCCACGGGTGGGTTTCCCTATCACCTTTGTATGTCTCCATTGTGTGGGTCTTTGTCTAATATACACGTATCACTAAACCAGATTTAGTTTCGATCTAATCATAATTAGATCGAATAAGTGTATAAAAGACAATGGTGCTACCAATAAATTAGTAATATTATGGAAAATAGAATTGCTCGTATTTATGAATCGGACATAAATACGATCCGGATTGGCACTCCGAGCACCAACCCTAACAATATTAACTGTTATACAGATAGTTTAATGTGTCCTTTGGGAGTTTCTCATAAGTCTCTTAGTTTTATATTATATATAAGACTTTATATCAAATATAACAGAGACTACTCCCACTGTTTTCACAGGAGAAAAGAAGACTTAGGTAAAGTTTTACCGTACAAACATTTCATCATTACATTAATAATGATAATGTCGTTAGGATATACAACACTAGAAAGAAATTTGTACGCTCCCACTGACCCTACTATTACATATGTATTCTCTATACTTTGATAAAATCAGACAATCTGACTGTATCAAAATTAGAGAACACAGATTTTCAGAAAGCTTACCTGAGTCTACAATAGGCTCTAAAAGCCAGTATATCAAACTGCGATCTTAGCAGAATACAAACTCTATGGCCATTCTAGAATGAACTCTTCAAGCAAAGAAACTACAATGGATCTCCCATTCGAAGAAACCATTCAGGAACACCACTTTGCATTCTTTAGCCAAAATACATAGTTAATATCAACATTAACCAACAGATCTTTAATATTCAATCAATGCGACTTAGAGACAAGTTTCCTCAGAATCTACAATTAGATTACTGAATAAAACCTTCTCACTGTCATACTGTAAAGGTCAAACCTTTAATTAACTCACATTATTTTTGCTGCGCAAATAATTTGCACATTTTATGAACTATTCATAACGAAAGCTTAATCAAGTTCAAAACTTGATCGTAGTAAGCTATGAACAATATTTAGATCTTTGGTTCAATGGTAATTTCCGAAATCGATATCAAATATCGCTCCCACTATACTTTTACAATAATTTTCTTCAATAAGAAAACAACAGAACCATGAAGTATCAAATACTTTTGTAAATGATTCTGACATCCTATTAAACTTATACGGAAGATATTGTAGGGTCATTTCATCTAATTAATTATGTAGTTCCATTACAGTTTATCATTCTCACATTTGACTTCAATAAGTCAAGTCTTTTCTACAATTGTCAACATTCGATGTTACACACCAAGTAATAAAATAATTTTATTACTCGGGATCGTAGAAAAGATATTCTATCAATAGAATACAATATTCTATTATATAGAATAAATGATAAATTTTTACTTGTACCTCCGAGGCTCAAGTACTTTCAATTATATAACCATTATACAAAGAAAATCCAAAATCTAAACTTTTTAGGATTTAAATTTTCTACCTATACATATCATATACGTAACTGTAGAAACTAATGGAACAATAATTAAAAAGATGAATTAGTGTAACTGGAGCATAACCCCAAGAGTATTGAAACTAATTCGGTAACACTCAATATCAAACGAATCATATCATATAAAATTTGATTTCTCCCACTGACCAATTCCATCACGATGGAATCGTAGAAGAATAATATTGAGTAAGAATCATATTCATTGAATAACCTTAGAACTAATTTCCATAAATTCATATGTTGATCATATCAAATATCCTTGAACGATTCCAAGACTCATGATGAATTTTAACAATATAGTTTTAAACACTTCAAATAGAATATCTTTGAACCATTCAAAATATTCTATCTGTATTCATCGGAAACATATTGAATGTTCTCGAACCATTCAAGACGTTCAATAAATATACTCTTAGAAACATGTAACCAAGTCATGATAATTCATTAACTAAGTTAAAGTAAAAAGAAAACTATCCATGGCAATTTATAATTCATTAAACTACAAACTTCCAAAGTATTAGTTAATAAATTTGTGGTCCAATGATGATCATTGGTTAAATGAGATTTAATCACATTCCAATACAATATTCTAAATGGATAAGGATATAGGTGTGATCTTGTATCAGACCATCCTTTACCATACAGAATAAGCATATAATGCTTTTGTGATAAAATCTCATAAAACATTGTTCTAAGTTATTTAGTTAAACCGAATATTTTTCTTAATGTTTATATTTCATTGATGACACTACTAGTCATATTAAAATATGTAACAATTATTTATAAAGAACAAATAACTATCCAATAGTCGCAAGTTCTGATATCAAATATCAAAACAATCATTAAACATATTTAATTAACTAGACGGAGATCTGGTATCCAATACAATAGTTGTCGTATTGTGAGAATCAATATTCTCTATAGACAACTATACAAATCTCATTTCTTTAGCTTTATAATTTGCCTTCAATTATTCACAACAATTGTAAATAATTGATTAGCAAACTGTTGTCAAACACGTGACTTCTTAAAGTCACTAAAGCCAAGAAACGTCATTATAAGATAAATAAATACCTAATGAAAAAGTTTCCTAATGACAGTCCAAGAATCTCGAGACATGAACTAATTCAGGTCAATTCTTACGCACAAGAAAAATATTCTCTCTAGACAATTATATCCTAAAAATATATCTATTTAGATTACTTATTGTGACTTAGTAACTAAGTCACTAACCATCTTGATTTTCAAAAAAATCGATGGTTTT
>SKCR01041588.1:0-58323 GCA_019454045.1 Zanthoxylum bungeanum
AGACGGTATCCCATTAAGTCAGGTCAATCTAAATATTAGTAATAAAAGATTTACCATTCACCCCAGCAGAGGGGAGTTACCTCCTCATACTGAAAAGTAAAAATAAAGACTGAAAAGTAAAGTAAAGAAATAACTATTACGTTAAATAAAAAATTAAATACAGAAAGCTGTAAATAAACAAACAAGATACAATCTTCTTTGTATTCTTAAGGAAATCCCCATAAGAAGGTATGAATTTTACAAATGAAATGGCTTGGTATTTATAGGTAAAATTTTGCCTTCACCAATTTCTCCACCAATTTCTCCACTAATTTCTCCACCAAACATAGTATCAAACATGGCACCAAATCCTCCACCAAGCATGTTTGGTGGAAGTTTGACAATTTTCATTTTTTTTTTTAAATGACTTTAATAATTGCACAAAACACACTTCCAGATGTTTTATCAATTTCGGTCATGCAAACTTCCGAATTCAAAATTATTATAAGCATCAAAGTTGTAGGGTTTTGAGTCTTCTTTAATCTGGAACTTTAATCACCTCAATCCGATATCGGAGTAGAAAGTTATGGCCAAAATATGAAAATTACGCAAAGTTGAAATTTCCGAAATTGTACTTCGTTGGGTCGCCATTTCAAGTTTCCAACCTCCAAAATCCAAATGTCAAGTCCAGTTTTCGCCCTTATTTGTTCCACATTTAGTTCTGATTGATTCCATTAAGTCCCAAAATATTATTAATCTGCAAAATACACAAAAACACATCAAAACATTCATAAAACTCAAGAAACCATACAAAATATTAGGTTAAAGGGGCGGTAAATAGTGATATATTTTCCGCTCATCAAGTTAATACACTTACATGCATCAATACATACAAGAGACATCAAACTTATTAAACAATTCACTTCATACCATATCATTATCCTCAAACAATTCACTTCATATC
Organism: Zanthoxylum bungeanum; assembly: GCA_019454045.1. Taxonomy (NCBI): domain Eukaryota; kingdom Viridiplantae; phylum Streptophyta; class Magnoliopsida; order Sapindales; family Rutaceae; genus Zanthoxylum; species Zanthoxylum bungeanum. Next base: position 944 of record SKCR01041588.1, read on the forward strand.
ATAACATTATCCTCAATAATTTCACTTCATATCATAGCATCATCCAAAAATCCATACATGTGGTGGTCCATTATCTTAACCATACGTAATCAAGAACTTCGTACTCAAAATCACGTTTTAACTATCCTCTTTTAACCTAACATTTCAATATATATATATATATATTTACAGTACTATTTTGGGCGAACTTGAACAGACACTAGAAACCAATTGGAATGTTTAACGTTGATGGATTTTATGATTTTCTTTGTGTGTTTCTTGATGATGCCCAGAGAAATGGATTCGTGTCAAAACCTGTAAAAGAAATCCTCTTCACTACCAAAACTGCCCATGATTTAATTGACCAAATCTTAGCCTTTGAACCACAAATTGACCATATCCTATCCAAGATAATCTGGTCCGATAATGATCGTGGTAAGAATCGTCGGATAAATCTGGATCTTAACCTTTAATTTTCATTTTATATGTAAAATTTCAACTAACCAGGTACTGTTTTCTAAACTCTTCTCTTACTTTTTAGAAATTGGGGACAATGTCTCATTTAGGTTTGGGGGAGGGGAATAGTTGTGACTAGTATCTTATTTTTATCGTGTTGTTTGATTTTTAGTCAAAACTTTTCAAAAATTCAAAAAATATAATTTAAAAATTAGAAAAAAAATAAAAAAAAAAATGTTTTGTTTTTATGTTTTTAATTTGACTAATCAGGTGAAATTGGTGTGAGATAGCAGTGTAAGGAATTTCCACTCCTGATACGTATCTCAACCTATTTCGTAACAAGTTAATTTTTGTTTATTTCCTTTTGAATTATTTAATTTGTGAATTCTCCATAAAACTGACTAAAATGGATCTTCATATGCTCAGTTGACATGTATTATCAATATGCATGGTAACATACGTACATGAGATGTAATTGAAATGTTTGTAATATTAAGTGCTCTAGTTTAATTGGAGGAAGCATCTAAAAAAGCGATGGGATAAAAAAATGATGAAAAACACATCTAAGATCCGAGTAATTAAGTCTGTATGGGTGTCTTAACACCTAGTGCCATAAAGCCAACTGGTTTGGGAGTCACTGGCCCAAAGCTCGCTACATGGATTGAAGATGTTATAAAAAATATATATATCTAAAATCTGGGTAATTAAGTCTGTAGGGGTATTTTAACACCTAGTGCCCTAAAACCAACTAGTTTGGGAGTCACTGGCCCAAAGCTCGCTATATGGATGAAAGATATTATATATAAATAAAAAAAATTGAAAAAAATAAAAATAAGAAAAATATTCCATTGCTAAAAAATGTGTGAAGTCTGATTTAACTTTAGGACAAAAATATTACTCTCTTTTCGACTACACTTATGAATATTGTGGGCACAATGAGTTGATTAATACTTTGTTGGTTGTGTATATGGAGAATGGTAAAATTAATTAGAGAATTTACTTATTTGGTAAATTAGAAAGAAAGAAAACAATTACTAACTTGGATAATGAGTTTCACTTGTTTAGTCACTAACTTGTTTATTCTCTTTTCTCTTGTCTTTTTGCTTTGTGTGCATTAGTTTTATATAGACGTTTATGGGTATCGTTGTTGTAAGCCCTCACCAGACTACAACTCGTCCACTAGGTACACCTAGGGGTTTAAAGGCTTGTTGCATAAGCTAAATGCAACCGTGATCCCTACGAAAGTGGCTTAGTTTAATTTTATTTTAAAGATGTTTATGTTATTTTATTTTGTTGTTTTGCTTGAGGACTAGCAAAATGTTTAGTTTGGGGGTGTGATGAGTGGTAAATAGATCATTATTTCCCACTCCTTTGACTTAATATTTTGTATAGTTTCTTGAATTTTGTGAATATTTTGATATATTTTGTGGTATTTTGTAGATAAATAAAATAACAGGACTCTTTGGAGGCAATTTGGGGCCTAAATTGTGAAAAACAGACAAAAAAGGCAAAAATGTAAATTTCCTGCTAAAATGCGCAGTTTGCTAAAATACGTCGTGCTAAAATGAGCCATCTGCTAACGTGCTCCGTAAACTGTTAACGTGCGCCGGAGACTGCTAACATGCACCGGACACGTGGACCAATCAGAGAAGTTTTGTTATCATGCACCATTGATAACATGCGCCTGCCACATGTTAACATCTACTAATGTGTGCCGGACACGTGTCACTATCACATGCTGCCGATAATCATCATCAACACATGTCAATACTGACGTCAGCGTCGTGACGCGCAACAACTTTCCACATCGCGACGCCGACACAATTATTGAGCTGTCGACACTGACCCCGCCACGTGTCCTCATCTTCGAAAGTTTCATGCCACGTGTCCACTATCAACCGCGCGTCGCGACGCGCAAGGTAGCGTGCCTCACGACTCGTGAAGCCAAAATTTTTCTATAAATAGAGTCCGAAATTTCATTTGTAATTCATATTTTCTTCTAAGGAATTCCTTAATAATACTAAGGAGATTGTATCTTGTTTGTTTATTTACAGCTTTCAGTATTTAATTTTCGCATTAGTACTTTCTTTTATTTACTTTTCAGTCTTTACTTTCAGCATTTAATTTCATTTACTTTTACACAATAGTACTTTCCTTTCTTTACTTTTCAATAATGAGGAGGTAACTCCCCCATGTTGGGGTGAAAGGTAAAGCTTTTATTACTAATATTTAGATTAATCTCCCTTAATTATAATATATAAACTATTTAAAACCTGACTTAATGAGGATACCGCTTTTATGGTCTGTTGGACTTAATTATAAAATTGATTTTAACCTGACTAAATTGGATACCTCTTGTATGGTTGGTTGGAATTAATTAATTTGACTTAATCAGGATACCGTCTATATGGTCGGTTTGTAATATCACGCAAAGTTAATATATTATAATAAGGGAGATATCTAAATAGAAGTAATAAAAGTGGATCATCTAACCCCCAACATTTTCTTTTATTGTACTTTTACATTTTTAAATTTCCAGCATTTATTTTCTAGCATTTACTTTATTTAATTTCTAGCATTTACTTTATGTCTTTTATTTTATTTAAGCTTTTATTAGCCTTAGATATGTGTCGTAACTAAGTCTGTTATCTGCGGTTGTGATGAATTCCAATATCATCGGTTTATAAGGGGTTATTTTATAGTTTGGGTAATATAAAGGTTTATTTATTAAGTCTTAAGCTTAATGCCTCTTGTTAACTGGCCATTAATAAGATTGATCTGGTAAACTTAAAATAAACTTGACAAATGAATTTTAGGTTTCAGCCTTAGACTTAATAGCCCACAATCTTCCTTGAGGATAGATAACCCTTTAATAGATTTCCTTACAGGATAGACATATACCTGTCGGGTGGGGGTAGCCACAATTGGAAATTAATCTTAATGAATTCAGGTATTATGGTTGACATAGACATATGATTAATTGGGTTACACTGGGTATTTGCATCTGACCATCGACAGAGGCTTTTGCATAATTTCGTGTTCTAGGTTAGTAAACCAATATATTACACAAACATGAAATAACCACTTCATCTTTAAAAGATATTGGAAAGAATCACAACCCTGAATTGTTTAATAATCTTGAATTTTCATCAATTTACTTTTGCACAATTTTATTTACTTGTTTTAAGTTTAAATTCACCATCCATTCAAATAATCATCTCATTAGATACTCGTAAAAATTTGGCTTCATATATTAATAGCTTAGGTATTAAGTCCTCGTGGGATCAATATTTTTTATACCATTTGAACGATACGTGTGCTTGCGTTATACGTGTGTGATTACACCGGTCAGGCGTCCGAACAGATTCCTAACCAGCTCGACTACAATATCATAAAATCATCAACCAATTTAAGATACACATATGCACACCTTTCACGTAATACAAACTCATCGCACGATTTCTCATACACAAGCACATACATGACAAATATATATATATATATATATGTGTTGGCTTAAATAAGCAATACTCTTACAAGACTTATCACTTATTTTAGAATAGGTATGAGATGAATGTCGTCTGAATGGATTCCTAACCAGCTCGACTACTGCATCATAAAATCATCAACCAATTAAAGATACACAGATGCACACATTTCACGTAATACAAACTCATCGCACGATTTCTCATACACAAGCACATACATGACAAACACATCTAAATCTTCATCCAAATACTCATTTACTTATATATATTTCAAACATATGAATACACAATACTACGAACTCAAATGTTAAATCTTTAACCATCCTGATTTCTTTCACTTATCGATCAAACATCCTCGATTTCAAATTTTCTATCTAGAAACCTTTGATACATAAACCTATCAATTACACTTATCCATTCAGGGAGAACTTAGCTTATACTCATTTCTTATCGCACTTAACCAATCCAACCTTTATACCGATAATCGCATGTATGAGTCAATAACAAACTTTTGACAAAACGTACAAATACATATGCTCATACAATTTCAGAAATCATAACTTATTCTATTTACCGATTCTGTATACTCAAAATATACATATCTCATCATCACATGCATATACGAATACGTGTACATATACTTATACATGTTCTTATACATATACTTATAAATACACATACTGTTACGAGTTCATACACTTACATGCCTAAATATATACAAGTAGACATCAAACTCATCAAATATTTCACTCCATACCATAACATTATCCTCAAATATTTCACTTCATATCATAACATTATCCTCAATCATTTCACTTCATATCATAGCATTATCCAAAAATCCATACTTTTGGTGGTCGATTATCTTAACCATACATAATATCGAACTTTGTACTCAAAACCACCTCTTACTTATCCTCTTTTTATCCTAACATTTTAATCATATATATATATATATATATATATATATATATATATATATTTAAAACATGAATTCATCAATTCAAGTTCTCATCGCATGGGTTACTTACCTGGCTTCGCGAGCACTCTAAGTTCTAGTAAAATTTGTCAAAACAAATAGTGAAACCCTGTCTGAATCCCAACTTATAGAATTCTCGACTTACGGGACAATCATATTGAAGTCTGATTCCAATGATTTCAGTTTCATTAATCATAAAACACCATTATAAACTAATTCATGCTACTAGTTAACTTGAATCCTCGATTTACGTGTTTTTTGGAAAATCTTCTGAAACAGTTTCCGCAAACATTACGAAAGGGTCTCAAGACCTCCGAACCTTCCCGGATTTATCTAAACATTATCATATCATCATGTATATCCCATATCTATCTTTACACTTAGGAAAACATCAATACATGATAAACCCACTTTTATCGAAAACTAGCATAATCTATCGAATTGATTCAACTCATTCTGTTTTCACCCAGATTATACCAAATACACAAATTCAATATATGCATACTCAAACAATTCAATTTATAACATTACACTACTCTATGAAGCTACTAGATATATCCAAACATTTAACGATAAACTTGAAATTAGCGAATTTTTACCGAAAGGACTAACCAAGATTTCGAGGGCATATACGGACTCCAAATGATCCCACAAACGTGATGGAATCGATGGAATTCTTATCGGAGCTACTTTTCATTCATGGGTCACTATTCACTAAAGTTTTCTCTATCATTTCTCGTGCAACTAAGCATGAAACAAAAAAATCACCACCGCCAACTTGTAGTACTCTCTGAGGCTTCGATTTGGCGGGTGGCTTAGGCCATGAAATAAAGTGATTAGCCGGGTCAGGATACCCATCCATGTGCATGTCTCTCCTCTTTTCCTCCTTTTTCGGTGCCCCGGGGGATGTCGCTGGCCACCACAGGGTGGAGGGGTGGCTGGCACACCCCTCTAGCCTGTCACGTTGACCAGCAATAGCCGGTAAGCCACCAGCGCCACCAGGGCAGCACAACTTGAATTTGGGGAACATAGAGGTCAGGTGATGAAGTTTATGATGTTATGCCACTTTTTCAATTGTGAGAAACTTAAGGTATTTATAGAAAAATTCTGGAAATTTATGTTTTGACCCCGCACAATTGCAGTTATGTCTCTACCATGGGGTTTTCTAAGAAAATCACATTTTGGAAGTCGTTCTTATGCAAATTTTAAAACGTGTTCAATATAAAAGTTGTTCGTATCGGAAAAATGAGTCCAATGGTTTAAGAATCAACTCAATAAGAGTTCAATTTCTCGCTTTATAGCCGAAACAACAAATATTTATGCGTATAACGATATAAACAGATATCGCGTAACCGGTTCTCGAAATCACGCATTTTCCAATACAATAATGTTTCACTTTAAATGTTTTGTCCTATCTTCCAACACAAAAACTCTTATTTTTTAACATCATCCAATTCCAAAACCTAAACTTTAATTCGAAAACAATCCAGAACTATTCCAAAAAATTTGAGATATTACATTTTTGGACTCTAATAAATTAAAAGGGGCCGAGAACTACTTTGAGTGGGAAATGAACATCTGTATTATCTTGGAGTCATAGAATTTGAGCTATGAGAAGCCCAATCCATTGACTATTGAAATTGATCCTGATTCCACTCCCGAATAGTGAAAGACTTTTGAAAAATGGAAAGATGATAATCTAAGGGTGCAATCCTACATTTTAGGATCGATGGTTCCAGATTTTCTCAGACAATTCATAGAGGTATTTAATTCTTGGAGCATTATAAGAAAACTCAATGAGTTGTTCGAAGAAAATCAAGAAATTGAAATATATTAGAGATCTAAGAAATTATTTCATGTTACGCTCAATGATAGAGGAGCGGTCAGCATTCATATTTTGAACATGATAGACAAGATTCGATATTTGGAACGACATGGCATAATAATCGATGAACGGCTAGGCCGAAATTTGATTCTATCTTCTTTGCCTGGTACATACGCTAGCTTTGTATTAAATTTTCATATGTATTTGATGCAAGCTAGTTATGAAGAACTTCATAATAAATTACGCACGGCGGAACAAGATTTGAAGAAAGGTAATCCCACTTTGTACCTCCATGGTGGAGCAAGCTCTTCAAATACTTCAAGAAAATCAAACAAAATCAAAATGGAAAAGAAGAAGATATCAAAGAAAAACCCCAAAAAGCATAAAACTACAAGACCGCATGTAGCCTGTGATGTATGTCTACACTGTAAGAAGTTTGGACCCTGGAAGAAAGATTGTCCAGAGCTAATAGGAAAGACAGAACCTTCAAGTACGCTTTGTATTTTTACTATTATTGACATCTCATTAGACTTAGATGCAAATAGTGGATGGGTGTTAGACATCGGCAGTCCCACTCATATTTGCAACTTCATTCAGGTCATGAGGTTTAAAAAAAAGCTGAACAAATGGGAGATCCAGCTTAAAGTTGGTAAGACATTGGATGTCAAAGGCATATGAACGGTTGTTCTAGATCTCCCTAATGGATGTAAATTATTTTTACATGACTGTTATTATGTACCCTCTCTTATCAGACAGATAATATCATTACCGATATTAGATAAAAAGAGATATAAAATAAACATTAAATATGGTACTTTATATTTATATGATAAAGACAACTATTTGATATATGAATGTTCATTATATAACGGTCACTATGTTTTGGAAACATATCGAGATGTCTTTAATATAGTGGAAAATACAAGTAAAATATCTAAATTAAATAATACTGAATTATGGCATATGAGATTGGGCCACATAGGTGTTAGATGTCTATCAAAATTAGTTAATGTTGGTTTGATTAAAGATCTTACCTTAGATCCTTATCCAATTTATGAGTCATGTATCCGAGGGAAAATGATAAAGGCCCTATTTCTTGGTGTTGGACACCGTGTTGAATATTTATTGGAACTAATACACAGTGATGTGTATGGTCCATTAAATCATGTCGCTCATGATGGTTCAACATACTTTGTGACTTTCACTGATGATAAGTCAAGATATGGATATGTCTTTTTGATGAGACATAAATCAAAAATATTTGAAAAGTTCAAAATATTTTGTAACAAAGTAGAAAGACAAATCATGAAATTCATCAAGTGTCTTCGATAAGATCGAGGTGGTGAATTCATGAGCGACGAATTCAGAAATGATTTAAGGGAGAATGGGATTCTCGCCCAATACAGATATTTCATATTACCTTTGGGGCTATGCTTTACTTATTATTGCCCACATACTTAACAGAGTTTCATCGAAAGCTGTTTCTACTACCTAATATCAGATATGGTAGGTAGAAATCCAAGTCTTAAATATTTAAAGATTTGGAATTACACAGTTAGATAAACTAGCACCCAAGGGGTATAAATATAGAATGTTGAATATTCTGAAAATTCTTTGGGATATCAATTCTATGATTCTGAGCAACGAAATGCATTTGTTGTTCGTTTTGCCACTTTTCTTGAAAAGAATTTTTGAGAGAAAGTGGGAATTGTAGAAAGATTGAACTTGATGAGTTTGATCCAAACATTAAAGAACATGAGATGGAACCAGAGATATAATTATGTGAAAGATCTACAATACATGTTCTACGTAAGTTGAATAGAATATTAAAGCCTCATAAGAGACTGTTTTTCACGTCTGATGCAAGCCTTGATGTTTTCCACTTGGAGAAAACGGATTTGACTACGTATAAAAAAGTGATATTGGATATCGATTCGGGAAAACGGTAGGAAGCCATGAAATCCGAAATGAATTCTATGCATGACAATCAAGTCTGGGACTTAGTTGAATTTCCTAAAAGAGTTAAACCTATTAGTTGTAAATTGATTTATAAAACAAAGCGATGGCCTGATGGAAAGGTGGAAACCTTTAAGGCCCAACTAGTAGCGAAAGGTTACACGCAACGTCATGGGATTGACTATGAAGAAATTTTATTACCAGTAGCCATGCTAAAATCTATTAAGATTATTATAGCCATTGCTGCATATCATGACTATGAGATATGACAGATGGATGTGAAAATCACTTTCATAAATGGATTCCTCAAGGAGGATATCTATATGGAACAACCAAATGGTTTCATATCTAGTAATACTTCAAACTTGATTTGTAAGTTCCAGAAGTCTATTTATGGACTTAAACAGACATCCCAAAACTGGAATCATTGTTTTGATGAGATAATCAGATTATCTGGATTCATCAAGAATGAAGAAGAATCGTGTGTTTATAAGAAAATTAGTGGGTGTTAGTTAGTCCTAGACATGCCCAAGGTCTCTAATACATGATTTGGTGTGTGAGTATTCATAAATAAGTTACGGAATATTACTTACAATGAGTGGATGAAGTTCAAAAATTTCTTTGTATTTGAGGAAGCTCCAAGCTTTGTTGAATCTTTAAGTCCAATTGTGAGTTTCCATATCACCTTCTTTAACTCTTTAAGTGCTAGCATTGGAAAATTTTGCAACAAAACTTTCCCTTTGGAGAAGAAGAAGTCACGGTAAAAGCAAGGAGATGGAGAGGAGAGACTTTTGTGTTTTTGATATTTTGATTTCTAAAATCAAATTACCAAAGTCAACTTCAAAAGTTGGTATATGCTTTTCCAAAAAGCAAAGTGTTCTTTACAAGTTTCCAACAAAACCCATAAACCACTTCTATCACCAAAGGTGACTAATGATGTAAGTTAAGTGGACCCCACTTTAAATTCAAAATTCAAGTGGGCTTGCTCAACACACTTCGGGCTCGGGTTTGTTTAATCCGATTAAATGAATTTTCTATCGCGACGTAATTAAATCCAATTTAATTAAATAATAATGCCAAGCAAAATTATTACGAAAATCGCTTACGAATTAATTCCAAATTAATTCGTTCACCCGAATTAAAATCCAATTTTAATTTCTCTTTGAAATCTGATTTCAATTAATATATCTGTAGGCACTGCATTTTTGCATTTGAGTCCCTATGATGAGTCTCATTTGGAGACACTACCTTTTTTTAGTCGAGGAAGTTGCGAGAAACGGTCGTCGGAAGGGAATCGGTATTTCGTTAAATTTTATCCGCTTGTTTAGCTCCAAGCTCACTCGTTGGAACCCCGTTTCAAAGCACCTTTGGCCTAAAAAAACCCGCAAATCATTTAACCTTGGCCCAAACCCACTCACCAAGCCAACACAACACCTAACCCACCAAGACAAGCCCACACGCCCACCACCTTGGCCCACACGCCCAAGGCCATTAAAATACAACCAAATTAATTAAATCATATACCAAATTAAATAAAATATTAATTAAATCATATACCAAATTAAATAAAATATTAATTAAATCATATGCCTAATTAAAATCAATCAACAATTATATTCCCAATCAAGAACATTTTTATTCCTAATTAAAAATATTGTATTCCTAACTTAACAAATATCATGCCTAAACAATACAAACTAAATATACTAACTTCCTAATTTGAACTAATTTTGTCCCCCCTCAATCTTTGGTTTTCCTTGTTTGAAACTAAATCATATCCTAATTAAATCCAAAAATCCCTTCTTTGTCAAGCAAGGACTCACACATCCCCTTTGTCTATAAAAGAAACACATTGCCAAGACACATCCTCTCCACTCTCACTCTCTCACACACGCATATACAAAAATAACAAGCAAAGAATTTTTCTCTTCTTCTCCTCTCCATTGCCGAACATATCACTCAAAAAATCTCATTCCATAGCCAAAACATCACAGCCCCTAAACACCATACAACCACCAAAAATCATACCCTATAAACACCATACAACCACCGAAACTTACAGCCCCTAAATCACCATACATTACTGAAAAATCACACACGCCCTAAACACCATACAACCATCGAAAAACAGCAGTCCATATACCCTGCAATTACCAAAAATACATTTCAAAAACAGTGAGCAAAAAAACGCACAAACAGCAGCCCTTTCAACCACAAAACAAGCAGCCCCTAAATCCCCAAAATAGTGAGTAAAACACGAAAAAATAGCAACCCTTTAACCGTAAAAATAGCAGCCCTTCAACCACAAAAACAGTAGCCTAAAACCACATAAACAGTAGCCTAAACACCAAAAACAGTGGCCAAAATACAGCAGAAAAATAGCATCAAAACAGTAGCGAAACGGAGTCAAAACAGTAGCTTGAGCAGCAAAACAGCGAGGGAAAATGCAAACCAGTGAACCAGAAAAATTGCGGAGCTTTCACCCTTCCGATCACCGTGAAACGCGAGTCCGAGAGTCGACGAAAAAGGTTAGACCTGAGGGTATTTTTTTCACATCCGTTTTCAGTTGTATTTTTATTATTTATTGAGTTTCGTTTGCATGATTATTATGGAGTGAAGCATGTTGCGGCCCTTGAATAGATAGAAAATGCATGAATTGTAAAATGATGTATGTTGTGGCCCTTGAATAAAATGAAAAATGTGTCGCCTCTCGTGGTATATAGGATGGAAACCCGGACATAAATTTCATAGCCGATTCTGAATGGACGGTAGTATGATCTGTACTCGAGATACAACTCCACGTACCGCTTGAGTAAACGGCACATATTTCGTTTTATGTTGTTTTGATTTGTTTATTATTCGCTACTTGATTTCCGCATGTTATTTGTTTATGTAATTATGAGATAAAGCGCATGGGCTTAGTAAGTGCGATTAAAGGTCCTCTACTTTGAGAGGTTAAAATCCTTTACCACGATGCTTTGCCGCGCCAGATAATGTATATTTGATTGGATGTGAGATATGTTCAATCGGATACACGAAGTCCGATATCGTTGTCTTTACTTTTTATATATGTATTGTGTTGTTTGCGCATTGGCTTAGTAAGTGCAATTAAAGGTCCTCTATTTTGAGAGGTTAAAATCCTTTACCACGATGTTTTGCCGCGCCGGATAATGTATATTCGATTGGATGTGAGATATGTTCAATCGGATACACGAAGTCCGATACCATGGTCTAAACTTTGTATATGCATTGTGTTATTTGCGCATGGGCTTGATAAGTTGGATTAAAGGTCCTCTATGTCAAGGGGTTAAAAGCCTTTACCACGATATTTGCCGCGTCTTTCATCTATTGATTGCATCATCTATCTTTGTCTTGGCTCGATCTATTATCATTTGTGTACCCATGTTATGATAGCATTTGGGCATTATTTCTCGTGGTATATAGGATGGAAACCCGGACATAAATTTCATAGTCGATTCTAAATAGACAGTAGTATGATCTGTACTCGGGATACAATTCCATGTACCACTTGGAAAAAATGCCAATGTGTGTGTTTGTGTCAATTTAGTTATCTTCTTTTGCATCACATCATAGCATGTTTACTTTAATGCTTAATTGCCTCCTTAATTGTCTTTTTTACATTATGTACCTAGTTGACTCTCTTATTTACGCATGAATATGTAATGGCTATTTGTTATGTTTCCGCATGTATAAGTATGGTATGTTTATGAAATTGCATGTTCGCCATTATTTGATTCGCTTTATGTGCTCTTGTGTGATTATTGTGCGTTTTCATTTTCATGAATACAATATGCTTATGAAGTTTGTCGTTACTTTGATTCACTTTCGAGCATGCAGACTTAGATGTAAGATGTATGCAAATTTACGTGTAAGTTTTATTTTCGTGCATATGAACTTAGAAGCATAATACTCTTGGAAATAGGTGTTACTTAGGCTTGACTAAATTATTGCACAAATCCTTTCATTACAAGTGACATGAGTAAGGGACCATTCTGAACCCAACGGTTTGAGGTTTTCCCTTACGAGGGGTGAGTGCGGCCTTAAATCTCATTTTCCCGGTTCACACCGGGTGGTGACTCCATTATTCTCCGGTTCAGTCCCCCGCGGGCTACTCCGTACTCCCAACTAGGCCGCGAGCCTAAAACAGCATGCGTCGCCCAGTTTCTGTGTCCCAAAATATCAAATATATTATTTAATAGATTAATTCCAAATTAATCGTGTTCTCTCTTCTATTTGAATTTTATCCCAGATAAATTCTTGCCGCAATTAATCCTAGATTAATTTCCTCTCTCATAATTAATCCAAGATTAATTATGCTCGAGTCAAATGTCATCGGTGAATCTTTGGGAAGCGACCCAAGAGATCCCTGGATATGTTGGCAGTAAATCCAGTCGTCAGATTATCCGAACACGTGTGTACCCCGTACCACGTTCTTACCGATTTACAAGACATGGTTGGCTTCTAGCAAAGCACCGTGCCTACCCAATTCTCCAGAAATATTCAACGAATAATATATAATCTATATCAGGCATAGTATACTATGTATTGCGTATTACGATCCAGTGTCGGATGTCACATGCTAGGCCTGGGGCTGGAATTGTGTCTGCCCCATACGAAGCATATATCGGATCACTAACAACTAGTCTCTTTAATCGGATAATCATGACCTTCTCATATTATCCCGATAGCTACAGCATATTAGAGTACTAGTTTTGTATCCATGCGTGATCATCATCTCCATATGACTGAAGTGATACTTCCATCTTGACATCACACCCAATACACTACGATTCTCAGTAAACCAGAAGAGGCGTACATAGAACCTATTAAAGCCCCGGACGACCAAAACCAAACCGTACTAATTGTCGCAAGTATTAGCGATGCAAGTCTCAGGTTAAGACCAAATACATCAACCCTGATTCGGATTCCCATAGACATATAGTCTTACTACCAATGGGATTCCGAGGGGTCTATCCTGAGCGAAGCTGTTCCCGGTCCAACGGCTAACAGAACCTCCTATCACACTTGCATAAGTATCTTATACTTATTAATTATGAGAACTATGATGTTAAGCTTCCATAACGCGCACAAGTGCAATACTAGTCTATTCCGCATCATCGATGTCCAGTCTCGATAATACTACGACTAGGGATATTTAATGATTAATCGTTCGTGTATTAATACTGTCTCATATCTTATTAATCCGGAACTAATCATAAGGATTTTTATCATTTATATATCAAAGTAATCTAATTACAAAATGATAAAATAGCAATTTCCTTTGTCACATAGTTAATTTGTACAAAAAACCACAATGTCTTTTACAAATAGTGATGTTATGGGTCATAATTGTCCAACAATATCCCACTTGGCTCATTGCCAATCACTCAAGTATCTAACACCAGAACTATGTACATGTCGCTCAAACTTCTGCTGAAAGATAGCTTTCGTCAACGGATCTGCAATATTGTCATCTGAAGCGATCTTTTCGATCTTCACATCACCACGATGTATAATCTCACGTATCAGATAGAAACGTTGAAGTACATGCTTGGATCATTGTGAGACCGCGGTTCCTTAGCCTGCGCTATAGCCCCGTTATTGTCACAATACAAAGGAACGGGCTCAGCTGCTAAGGAACTACTCCTAATCCAATTAAGAATTTACGGATCCAAACTGACTCTTTTGCTGCTTCAGCTGCAGATGTATATTCCGCTTCTGTTGTTGAATTCAACAGTCTCTTGCTTGGAATATTTCCAGCTCACTACTCCGTTGTTCAAACAAAATATGTACCCCGATTGCGACTTAGAGTCGTCTTTATCGGTTTGGAAACTTACGTCGGTGAACCCAGTCACCTCAAATTCTCCATCTCCATAGACTAAGAAAGCATCCTTAGTTCGTCTAAGATACTTAAGGATGTTCTTAACCGTAATCCAGTTACCATCACCTGGATCGGCCTGATAGCGACTGCACATGCTCAAAGCATATGAGACATTAAGTCGCGTACATATCATGGCATACATGATCGATCATACTACAGAAGCGAATGAGATCTGACTCATGTTTCTCTCTCATCTTGAGTTTTAGGACACATCCCTTAGATAGAGAGACACCATGTGACACCGGCAGCAGTCCCCTCTTAGACTGATCCATGTTGAATCTCTTCAACTTTTTGTCAATATACGAGCTCTGGGAGAGTCCAAGCAGCTTTCTAGATCTATCCTGGTAAATCCTTATTCCCAGAATAAAGGCTGATTCTCCCAGATCTTTCATGGAGAATTTTAATGAAAGCCAAGCTTTCACCGATTGTAGCATGGGAATGTCATTGCCAATAAGTAATACATCATCAATGTAAAGGACAGTGAATGTCAGTGCGCTCCCATTAACCTTCTTATATACACAAGAATCATCTTCATTTTGAATGAAATCATATTCTTTTATGATCTCATCAAAACGTTGATTCCAAGAACATGATGCTTGCTTCAATCCATAAATGGATCAATTTAACTTGCAAACCTTATTTGCATGTTTTGGTACGACAAAACCGTCAAGCTGTTGCATATAAACATCCTCCAAAAGGTTTCTGTTAAGGAAATCGGTTTTGACGTCCATCTGCCATATTTCATAATCGAAATATGCAGCAATAGCAAGCATTATCCTAATGGATTTAATCATGGCAACAGGTGAAAAGGTTTCATCGTAATCGACACCATGTTGTTGACGATACCATTTTGCTACAATCCTAGCTTTGTACGTTTGTATGTTGCCATTCATGTATGTCTTCTTCTTGAAGACCCATTTACAACCAATCGATTTTACGCCTTCTGGTGCATCAACCAGTGCCCAGACTTGGTTGGTATACATGGAATCTATTTCGGACTTCATGGCATCTTGCCATAAAGTGGAGTCGAACCCTTGTATCGCTTCCTCATACGTAACCGGCTCATTATCCTCAATAAGATTAATATCTACGTGAGGTGAGATCAGAAACCCATACCTCTCAGGTTTTTTTCTGACTCTCTCTGACCTACGCGATTCTTGTGTATTAGAAGATTGTGGTACAGTTTCATCCCTGATGAACTGTTCGTGTTCCTTTAGGGAGTCGGTGCCAGGAACAATATCACTACAATTTTCATCAAATTCTACTTTCCTCCCACTTACCACTGCATTTAGGAATTCATTTTCGAGGAAAATCGCATGAAGAGCAACAAATACCTTATTCTCTTGTGGGTTGTAGAAGTAATATCCTTTGGTTTCCCTAGGATAACCTACAAATAGGCACTTATCCGATTTGGGTTCTAGTTTGGTTCCATCCAAACGTTTAATGTATGCCAAGCATCCCCAAATCTTCAGGAATGAGAAACCCGGTTTCTTTCCTGTCCATATTTCATATGGAGTCTGTTCAACAGACTTTGACGGAACCTTATTCAAAATAAGTATTGCATTGTTCAATGCATATCCTCATAAGGGAATTGGTAGCTCAGTGCGACTCATCATAAACCTTACCATGTCTAACAAAGTTCAGTTTTTTCTCTTCGAACACACCGTTTAATTGAGTTGTTCCGGGAGGAGTCCACTATGAAAGAATACTATACTCTTTCAGGTAATCGAGAAACTCATTGCTCAAGTATTCTCCACCACGGTCCGACCGTAATGTTTTAATACTTTTGCCGGTCTGTTTTTCTACTTCGTGTCGAAACTCTTTGAATTTCTCAAAAGTTTCCGACTTATGTCTCATAAGATACACATAACCGTAATACGATGTATCATCCCTAAAGGTTACGAAGTATTCAAATCCACTTCTAGCCTTGCTAGACATGGGCCCACATACGTCACTATGAACGAGGGCTAACAGTTCGGTGGCACGAACACCTTTACTGCTAAAAGGTGTTTTAGGCATTTTTCCTAATAAATAAGATTCGCAGACGTCATATGAATTAGGATCAAATCCGTCCAAGTATCCACTCTTTGAAAGTGTGGATATGCGAGTCTTGTTAATGTGTCCTAGACGACAATGCCACAGATAAGTTTCATATGTTTTACTCATTTTGAGCCTTTTGTTTGTCATATTATATGTTTGAGATTCATTTATATTCAAAATATAAAGACCATTATTTGCATCAGCATTACATATCTCTAAATCATTTTTATAAACAAAACACCCAGTGTTTCGGAATACAAAAGTGTACCCGCATTGGGTCAAACAAGATACAGAGATAATGTTTCTAGTCAAAATAGGTACATAATAAACGTCTGTTAAAGAAAGTACATGCCCCGATGGCAGTTCCAAAATATAAGTCCCTACAGCTAAAACAGCGACTCTGGTCCCGTTTCCAACTCGTAGGTCAATCTCACCTGAGGCCAGTCTCCTGCTAATCCCCAGATCCTCCACATCAGTACATATATGAGTACCACATTCATAATCAAAAATCCAATTTTTAAAACTAGAAGTTGACATGTTTATCTCAATAACAAACATACCTGAAGCCGCAGCCTTGCCCGTCGTCACTTCCTTCATGTGCGCCTTGTACTCACGGCAGTCACGCTTCCAGTGACCCCATTTGCCACACTACAGACAGACATCTTGGGATTTGTCATTTGGCTTCCCAGAAGACTTTGATGATTTGGCTTTGCCCTTTCTTTTCTTCTTCTTCACACCTCCAGAAGCCTTTGGCCAAGCCTTGGCTTTCTGAGATGTCGAAGTGAAGTGCGCCTCGCCACTTCAAAAGCTCTTTTTTCTGCCTCTTTCAACATTGACATCAACTCTCCAAGAGTCTTTTCTTGGTTCATCATATTATAGTTCATGATGAACCCGCTCTAGCTGTCAGGAAGAGACTGTAAGATCAAATCTATGGAAGTCTCAGCCTCAAAAGATATGCCCAGTTGATCCAGCTGTTCGATGTCAGCAATCATCTGCGACACATGGTGCTCGACAGATGTACCCTCTGACATAAGAGAGCGAAAGAGCTTCTTCTGTAACTCATACTTCTGCGATCTAAGGTTAGATCGGTAAAGGTCCCTCAATTTCAACATCATTTCGTAGGGATCCAATCCATTGTTTTGACGACGAAATTGTGGGGTCATTGTAGTAAGCATGACGGATTGAGCAGTTGAGTTGTCATCACTGTGAGTCTTCCAAAGCTCAAGCTCAAGTGGCTGCTAAATTCCGGGCTTAGGCCCGAGAGGTTTCTCTATCGTATAGAGTATCTTCTCAGTCCCCAGGACAATCCTGAGGTTCATATCCCAGTCAGTAAAGTTCGTACCGTTAAAGACATTTTCACCCATGATAATGTCTCTAACGTTGATCTTTCCAACCATCTTAATTGCAATAGTCTAACTATTCAATTAACGATTTCGGGTATAGTCCAACTGTTAAAAGAAAACAATAAAATATTAGTCCAACTAATATAAATATATAATGACGAAAATAATTTGAAAGCTCGTATTTGGCAAGTATTAAACGAAATTGCAAATTTAATACTAGCCTCCCACTATTTTTCGGCAAGCCTCTAACGCTCTGTTAAGTACTCGGGAAACCTAGTTTCCTAGTGGGCTAGGATCCCGTTAAATAACACACAACCTTGAATTTGGCCAATAAGCTGTATGAAACGTAACTAGGTAGATCTCTAAGATCAATTGGATCCCATCCAATTCCTAGATCCGGTAGGTGGTCCTCCAAGTCCGAAACATATATCCAATATATGTAAATATATCCAATATATTTCCTAACCTTTTCCTCTGAATCAACTAAGCCTTGGCTTTGGCTCAACACGTTTAATGATTCCAGTTAAGCGCGACCCATTGACAGTGGGAAAGCTTCGTAATCCAAGTCGATGAACTAGAAGTGACCTTGACTTTGGCCAACAAGTCACAACCGCCCATGACATGGGATATAGAACAAAGCTTTTGTGGTTCAAATACATCCGCGATGGACATTGATCTTGACTTTGGCCAATAAACCAATGCCAATCTTGGATCTTAAGAGAGAACCACTCAATGGAATGAAAAACGCTTAATATTTGAGTGAGGGTTTTTCGCATAAATTGGCAACCAATTTATTATCTTTGATTAGGTCTCATCATACACCCTTAAGCATGCATTCTAAAAGCATAATAAGGCGCGAAATAAATTAATAATGATATACGGATGGATATATAACAAATTTTTTCCTAGAACAAATCTCTCTCTTTCCTCTCTCCCGCTAGCACTATTCTTACTTCTACCCAATTACATAATACATTAAAGAAACCTCATTTACATTGAGGGGAATTGGTGAGAAGAGAAATACAAAGAGTAAAGAGATAATAGGCTGGACACGCAGGTCCAATTTAATAAATTCTAAATTTATTACAACAATTTCAAAAATTGCCCTCACCCTTCTAATATCCATCTGATATACATTATTCATACAATACATCCAAGTATTCACACAAAGCATGCTATTCAATCTAATCTAATCTAATTAATTAATCTTTGAATTAATGATCATCCAATGTTCAAACAACGATTTGATTTGCGCGAGTCCAACTCGTTTAAGAATAAATACTCAAAGTACGTATTCTTGAATTATATCGAACTACAATTTTAAATCTAATTTAATTTGTATTCAATACTAATTCAAATTTAATTCCAAATTAAATAATTACACTTATTTAAGTGCCTTTTAGACTTAGATTCTAAATCTAATCTTAATGGGTCTCAAAGGCCCAATTAGTATCCAATACTATTTTAATTAAAGTCCAATGGGCTTTTAATTAATTCATAAGGCATGGGCTTTGACAATTATGGATCCAATCCAAGATGCCAAGGCCCAATAAGGAATCACCTTTTAGCCATAAAATCAATTTTGGCCCATTAGGCCTAATTT
Organism: Zanthoxylum bungeanum; assembly: GCA_019454045.1. Lineage (NCBI taxonomy): Eukaryota > Viridiplantae > Streptophyta > Magnoliopsida > Sapindales > Rutaceae > Zanthoxylum > Zanthoxylum bungeanum. The sequence goes on from SKCR01041588.1 coordinate 20,515, forward strand.
AATATTAAAAGTCCCAAAAGTTATATTTGGACTTTATAGAAATGGTTTTAGGCTCAATTTGGATCCAATCCAATTATACTAAACCAAGCTTGGCCCAACCAAGCCCATTAAGCCCAAATACAACAAAATTAGCCCATTCTAATTTTAAAGACTAATTTAATTAATATGACATTCCAAATTTCCCATTAATTTTAATTAAAGTGTAATTGCCATAATTAATTAATTAATCCAATATTTCCAAAACATCAATTAAACTAATTAATCATGTTTTATCATCCAATTTATGTCCAACACAAATTGAAGCAAAATAACTCATTTCATGCTTTTTATGTTCACGGCAATTTGGCATAAAATAACAATCAATTTGATTTCAATCCAATTAAATCAACATTTAATATTCATTTCATACTTTAAACATATCCAATAGTCTAAAATCAAAAAATCACCATGATACATGCATAGGGTTATGTTCGGCCATGGCAAGGAAATTAGGGAAAATTTTATCCAACTCATTTTCTCAATTCCTAAGATGCATAAATCCAATTCATCATCATCCAACCACATCCAAACAAAAAATTTTGAAAAAATCATACTCCAAGCATAAAATCCCCAAATAAAGTTTATAAACCCTAAACTCAAATCATGCTTAGTAAAGGCTCTTGATACCATTGTTAGTTAGTCCTAGACAAGCCCAAGGTCTCTAATATATGATTTGGTGTGTGAATATTCATAAATAAGTTGCGGAATATTACTTACAATGAGTGGATGAAGTTCAAAACTTTCTTTGTATTTGAGGAAGCTCCAAGCTTTGTTGAATCTTTAAGTCCAAGGGTGAGTTTCCCTATCACCTTCTTTAACTCTTTAAGTGCTAGCTTTGGAAAATTTTGCAGCAAAACTTTCCCTTTTGAGAAGAAGAAGTCACGGCAAAAGCAAGGAGATGGAGATGAGAGACTTTTGTGTTTTTGATATTTTGATTTCTAAAATCAAATTACCAAAGTCAACTTCAAAAGTTGGTATATGCTTTTCCAAAAAACAAAGTGTGCTTTACAAGTTTCCAACAAAACCCATCAACCACTTCTATCACCAAATGTGACTAATGATGTAAGTGAAGTGGGCCCCACTTTAAATTCAAAATTCAAGTGGGCTTGCTCAACACACTTCGGGCTCGGGTTCGTTTAATCCGATTAAATGAGTTTTCCGTCGCGATGTAATTAAATCCAATTTAATTAAATAATAATGCCTAGCAAAATTATTACGAAAATCGTTAACGAATTAATTTGTTCGCCCGAATTAAAATCCAATTTTAATTCCGCTTTGAAATCCGATTTCAATTAATATATCTAATATATTATTTAATCGATTAATTCCAAACTAATCGCGTTCTCTCTTCTATTTGAATTTTACCCCAGATAAATTCTTGCCGCAATTAATCCTAGATTAATTTTCTCTCTCATAATTAATCCCAGATTAATTCTGTTCGAGTCAAATGTCATCGGTGAATCTTTGGGAAGCGACCCAAGAGATCCCTGGATATGTTGGCAGTAAATCCGGTTGTCGGACTACCCGAACACGTGCGTAACTCATACCACGTTCTTACCGATTTACAAGACATGGTTGGCTTCTAGCAAAGCACCGTGCCTACCCAATTCTTCAGAAATATTCAACGAATAATATATAATCTATATCAGGCATAGTATATTATGTATTACGTATTATGATCCAGTATCGGATGTCACATGCTAGGCCTGGGGCTGGAATTGTGTCTGCCCCGTACGAAGCATATATCGGATCACTAACAACTAGTCTCTTTAATCGGATAATCATGACCTTGTCATATTATCCCGATATCTGCAGCATATTAAAGTACTAGTTTTGTATCCATGCGTGATCATCATCTCCATATGACTGAAGTGATACTTCCATCTTGACATCACACCCAATACACTACAATTCTCAATAAACCCAAAAGAGACGTACACAGAACCTGTTAAAGCCCCGGACGACCAAAACCAAAGCGTACTGATTGTCGCAAGTATTAGCGATGCAAGTCTCAGGTTAAGACCAAATACACATATCCTGATTCGGATTCCCATAGACACATAGTCATACTACCAATGAGATTCCGAGGGGTCTATCCAGAGCGAAGCTGTTCCCGGTCCAACGGCTAACAGAACCTCCTATCACACTTACATAAGTATCCTATACTTAAATATATGAGAACTATGCTGTTAAGCTTCCATAACACGCACAAGTGCAATACTAGTCTATTCCGCATTATCGAAGTCTAGTCTCGATAATACTACGACTATGGATATTTAATGATTAATCATTCGTGGATTAATACTGTCTCATATCTTATTAATCCGGAACTAATCATAAGGACTTTTATCATTTATATATCAAAGTAATCTAATTACAAAATGATAAAATAGCAAGTTCCTTTGTCATATAGTTAATTTGTACAAAAAATCACAATGTCTTTTACAAATAGTGATGCTATGGGTCATAATTGTCCAACACTGGGAGCATGATAGTATTCCTTGTTTTGTATGTAGACGATATATTTATCATGGGAAATGATATAGGATTGATACAAAGTGTGAAAGCCTACATTTGCAAGAACTTCTCCATGAAAGACATGGGTGAAGCTTCATATATACTAGGTATAAGGCTCTAACGGGATAGAGTAAGGAAGCTTATAGGGTTTTCGTAATCCACGTATATAGATAAAATATTAAAAAAGGTACGATTTTACCAACTGTAAGGAAATAAATGTACCTTTCCAATACGGCATACATCTTTCGAAGAAAATGGCATAGTAGACTGAGGAAGAAAGAGTTAGAATTTCTAACTTGTCATATGTTTCTTGCATTTGAAGCATTATGTATGTTATGTATGTACAAGACCTGTACATCAGTTTTGGTGTCAGTGTGACTAGCCGATATCAATCTGATCTGGGTAATGATCATTGGGCAGTCGTGAAACATATCCTGAAATATCTTAAGGGTACTAAGGATACGTTTCTCATATATTGGGAAGATAAACTACAAGTTAAGGGTTATAGAGACTCAGATTTCCAGGGAGATCCAGATGATAGACAGTCTACATCCGGATACATATTTATCCTTAATGGCGGTGCAGTTAGTTGGCGATATTCAAAGTAAAGCTCTACAACTGATTCTACCACAGAGGTAGAATTTATAGCGGTTTCGAAAACTGCTAAAGAAGCTATTTTGATTAGAAATTTTATCGCAGAACTTGGCTTGTGCCTATTATTTCGGATTCGATTCCACTGTACTGTGATAATAGTGAAGCCATTTCGCAGGATAAGGAGCCGAGAGCGCATACCAAGTCCAAACACATGGAAAGGAAATATCGCATGATTATAGAGATTATTGAACGAAAAGATATAGTGGTCTTAAAGGTTCAGGGACAAGACAACATAGTATACCCACTTACTAAGGCCTTACCTCCTAAGTTATCGATAAACCTGTGGATGAGATGGGACTTCGGTAGGGGTTGGCAAAAAAACCGATCGAACCGAACCAAACCGCAAACCGAACCAAACCGGACCTAATTTACGGTTTTTTTTCTAACGGTTCGGTTTGCGGTTCGGATTGGCCCACCCCAAATGGTTTACGGTTCGGTTCAGATGTTAAACCGAACCGCACCTGTTAAACCGAACCGCACCTGTTAAACCGAACCGAACCGTTATAATTAAAAAATTATATATTTTTATAAAAAGATTTGTATTTTTCTTTTAATTTTACTTTATGTTTTTTTTATTAGTATGTTAATACTTTTATTCTTAATTTTTTTGTTAATATATTTTTTTGTTAATACTTTTATTCTTAAATTTATTTGTTAATAATTTTATTCTTAAATTTTTTGTTTTATGGTTTATTCTTGAAAGTAAGCTGTTGGATTTGTCTCTTAATTAGAATGATGGTAGCATTATTATTCGAGGTAATTTTTAAAAAATACAAGAATTAATTGTGCCTCATTTTTCAATCCTCTATTGAGTGCATGTGTTCTCTGGAGTCACAGCTTTCACCGTAGCACTTCGTACTATTTGTTCGCTAGACTAGTTTTTTTTGGTCTTCAATTAAGTGGATGAATTTTTTATTTAAGTAGAATAATCCGTAAACCGAACCGAACCAATCCGTAAACCGCTGGTTTAAAAAATTTTCAATCCGAACCAAACCGTTATTTAATGGTTTGGTTTGAGAGGTAAAAAAACCGGACCGTAAAATATGGTTTGGTTCGGTTTTTACTAAAAACCGAACCAAACCGAACCGCGCCCACCCCTAGACTTCGGTATCATCCAAATTGGCACTAAACAAGTGGAAGTTTGTTGGAGTTGGTGTTTGGAGCGCCAATACAAATAATATATTGTAAAATATATTTTATTATTTATTAATAAAATAACTACATTTTCATTTCAACCTTGTTAATGGTAATGTCATTATGCATATTAGATTGATATATAAATATATGTTAAGAATGACATCGATCTTAGAATTATCTTGTAGTAATACTGGATACTAGATTGTCTGACATTGGGATATTATTACTATTATAAATTATTCTTAAAGTAAATATTCATAGTCGTTGGTTTTGGAATACAGTCGAATTCCTATAACCTAAAAGACTAGCACATGTCGTATATTAGAATTGAAGTTCCAATGGTTTAACCCAATGTACCATGAGTAAGGGAAACTCGTATAGACATATAGGTATTCATTTGAGCGAATATTGAATGACTCACATATGATTCCTAATAGTTGGAAGTACACACCACCGTCAATAAGAATCTCCTCGAGTCGAGTAGCATATGTGATCCTTTGACTATATGATATCATTGATTTTAAGTATGATCCTCCACACTTTGATGTAATATATGTCAGAGACCTTTCATGGTCTGACCACTAAATGTTCGTTGTGTGTGGACAGATGCACTCGTTAATCAAGTGCGTATAAAGATAGGATCTGTTGGCCCGTATGTGTACCATAAGGGGCTAAGGTATCCAGATGATTACTCATGATTCTTAAGACTTTGGCCAAAGCCGTCACCTAGGGTGGATCGCATATTCTGATTAGTTGTAAAGAATCATGGACATGTCAACATGGGATCGCATATTCTGATTATATGATGAACGTGTCTAGACTTTTAGAGTCCTACAATATGAAATGTACTCATTGAACACTTGGGTAGCAGATAATATTTGATAATAAATCATATTTGATATTATAATTATCAATTAATATAAATTTTATTGGATAACATTAGTTATTTACTTTGACCCAATTGAATTAATTGGATTAATCCAAAAATTACACAAGGGCTTTGTTGTAACTTCATAAATATCTCTACCATTGGAGGAAATTTTTGTAATTACAAATATGTAATTATAAGTGTATTTGTCTTGATTTAATTGGATTAAATAAAAGTGGTAGACAATGAACTAATCCATTTATTAAACCTTGTCTTGATTTAATTGGATTAAATCAAATTGGTAGACAAAGGTGATTAGTCACACCTAATTACAAATATTTGGATATATTGGATTAAGCTCACATAAAAGTTGATTAGAACTTTTATTAATTAAAAATTACCTAAGTTTTGCTATAAAAGGCAAGCTTGAACAAGGTTTTAATCAAACTTGAGAAAGATAAAACAAGTAAAAATTAGAGATATTAGCCTAAGTAATATTTTTTTGTAAAAGAAGTCTTGGAAGTTCTCTAATACATTAAGGAGAACAAGATTAGATCTTGGAATCAAGTTTGCTAGCTTCAGAACTTCTCTACAAAATTTCAATAAGATCCAACTTGTATGGTAAGTTTGATCTTCTCTAAAGCTATGTTTTCATAGCTTGAAGTTGAAATTAAGTTAATGAATTGCGTATAGATGCTTTGGAAGTATAAACACAATATGCTTGTAATTGGGTCAAATATTTTCATGTTGGACATGAAACATAAAATTAGAGTTTGGAACTCTAGATGAAAGTTTAGAGCTATGGCTACCATTCTAGAATCACTTGACCACATTTAAGTGATCTAGAATTATTCATCAGTCACTTTATTGTGAGATTCTAATTCGGTTTGTGTTTTGATTCAAACTAATGCATATATGTATTTAGAATACATGTATATTTATTATATAACATGTGTTGATGTTGATTTTGATGTTAAAATTGGATTTTTGGGTGCATTGAAGTGTTTGGAGAAAATTGAAAGTGTTTAGAATTGGATTAAAGGTAAAAATACTATATGCTAATATTTCACACATGAAAGCGTCGCGACACTCAGATCTCAGAGCTTAAGGAGTCGCAAAGCTCACCCTGGCGTGTCACGACTCTGAGCATTCGCAGATTGAGCATCATGACTCCCAAGCCCGAGCATCGCGACACGCTGACAGCTACTACCCAAGAGCGCTGAAACTTCATTTTCTCTGTTCCGGAGTTTCCGGACTCCGATTTGTTCCATGTTTTTTTCCTATGGACTCGTAATGGAATATAATATTTTATAAAATAATTTAAAATACACTATCCTTGATATCCATGGGTTAGACCCACTTCCACTGCACAAGGCACCAATTCAACCTTAGGGGTCCCACATCTGCCCTAACACCAGTACCACAGCCACATCCAAATATTTTCCTACAAATATAAAACTACCCTTTTAATACCCTCATCTAATGCAATATATTTACAGAATCTAAAACCTTAGGCTCAGATATCAAATTTGTCACGACCCCCTCCCTAGAGCGAGCCCAACCCTAGAAAATGGTTCACATACCTCTTTAGTTCGAGAATTCTACATGTCATACAATTCAAACAAGTATGCACAAATAATACTTCTTAAATTAAAAATTATCAAATCCTCAAAAAAAATCTCTGGGATTAAGGTTTATAACACAATTCTTTAAAAAAATGGAAATAATGTCTTAAATATCTGGACCAACCCGAAAAACAACTGTGGCACGTGGATCAAATTCTGGTATTGCTACTACTGTGCCAGAGCTACTTGGGATGTTTGGGAAAAGTGGTTGAGCTTAAAGAGCTCAGTAAGTAAAGCACTCATACTCTCAACGTGACCTCACCAACAAAATATGATATGTATATATAATAATATATGAAAATAACATATATTATAATGTCATCTCAAGCAATCATTCTCACAATAATACAAACATTCATCAAACATGGTTGCTAATCCGGGTCTGATATATTAGTGGATTGAAACCAATGGGAGGTACCATATAACTCCCAAGGTTTCCCATCATCTCATCTCGCATAATGTGTATAAATGGGAACTGAAACATGCTCTACCACTAATAATACATAACATTGCGCCTCTCATGAGCTCTTTCATCATATCTCATCTCATCTCATCTCTCATATCATCTCAGCTTATCTCATCTCTGACCACTATTATACAAAATTCGGCAGCATAACATAACATCACACATCATCCAATACAATCACATCTCACATTCAATCCTTCAATCTCAACAATCATGAATTCATATTTCTTATGCCTTCAATAACTCAATATATATATTTATATATATAGACCTTCACGACAAACATCAATCAACAAATAATTATGTTAAGGTAGTCATCGTGCGTTATACTTACCTCAATCCACGTAAAAATTATTTATATCCCTATATCCTAGCTAAAATCTGAAAAATATAAAATTACGATCAGGTCCCTCAATTTTGCTAAAATTATAATTTTACTCCTAAACTTTTTAAATTTCTAATTTAATCCTAAATCTTTTCTACTATGTCCATGTAGTCATAAAACTCTCCAATATTACTTATTAACCCCTGAAAAATAGAATTTATAGATTTATCCTCATAATCATTCTAATATACAATTAAGTCCAAAACTTTCAAAATTTTACGTTTACACCCCAAAACTGTAAAAATAATGTACCGATCTCTAACGACCTCTAAATTTCACAATGAATGAACCATTGGTTAGTATACGTCACAAGGATCACAGTGATGGTGGTGGTGAGGGCTGAAGCACAGTGATTACCAATGAACAGTCAAACGACGATAACTATAATTTTTAGCTCATTTCTCAACAACCGAAGGTCCAATTTGGGCAAACGAATTATCCAACCTGCATATCTTGATGAGGAGAATATTATGGTCCAGTAGGTGTCGTACATGCACGGCGAAATATGGGCGCGTGAAGCAGGCAACTCGGCAACTCGTGGGGCGCACATGAGGGCGCGTATGGAGAAGTTTTCTCGTCGGACCAGCGATGTTGGCTTCGTCTTGTCGAGGGGATTCTCCTAAAGTGGTCACTCGCTGGAAACTATGGCTGGAGGATGACGAACGAGTCTCTTTCTCTCTCTACTCAATTTCTCTCTACTGTATTTTGTATTTTCTCTTTCTACTGGTTTCAAATTCCTCTCCCTCTCACTAGTCTCTATAAAATAACTCAATTCTTTGCTCCCTTTCTATTTCTTTCACACTAATCACACACCCAAAAAAAAACGATTAGTGTTGGGTTTTGTTAATAAGGGAAGTAGAATGTGTTAGGTGTAGTGATTTGTGGTTGTTGAGTTTGGAGGAAAAATAGAATGTGTGAGTGGATGTGTTAGGTAAGAAGAAAAAAATAATTTAATGCAATGTGATATTACTTCCATCGTCCAGATTTGTAATGTTTCATCGAAAGGATTCTCAAAGATTTTCTCCAATCTAATTTATTCAATATATAAGTTATGGATTCTTGGAGATTAAATCCACAGAAAATGAGTATAAGTGTATCGATGAATTCTCATGGATCTACTCTATCTGAAGACTACGGAGTGCATGTTATAATTCCTTGATAAATTCTTACAGATATAATTCATTCAGAGTTATGATATTTAAGGTGTGAACTCACTGGTGGATTTTGAAAGATATACTCCATCTGTGATTTAGATATTTAAAGTATAAACTTACCGTGAATTCTTAAAGATATACTCTATTTGCAGTTTACAATTTTAAGGTATAAACGTACCGGTGGATTCTTAAAGATATATTTCATCCAGGGTATAGAAATTTAGGGTATAAACTTAACGGTGGATTCTTAAAGATATATTTCATATGGGGTTTATAAATTTAATGTATGAAATGTCTTAATGGTACTGTTGACAAATAAAATTCCCACAGGATGAAATCGTCCTAAGACGAAAGGGAGCGCGAAAGGAAGAAGGATGACGAAGCGAAGAGCGACAAAGGACTTAGGACGATCGAGCGAGTAGTCAGGACGAATACTTGTGATGCAGTTATCCCCACGATCACAATGGTTGGGCGGATCTCCCTCCATAATCAGGCAGTTGGGGTACGTGGCTCAGCAGGTACCAGCACGCCTCAAGAATCGCTGGGAAACATTGGAACTGCCCTGAGCAGTTAAAGAGCGACACTATAAAATTCGCTTACACCAGAAGAAGAAATGAAGACTCATTCGAGCATATTTTATCTTTTTATTTCTTAGCTTATACCCTAGGACTGTAATTTGTGTGCTTGTGCCCCTTGGAGGCTTATTCATTCGATTCAATACACCCCTTACTGGGACTTTGTCTCAGGAGGTTTGAACCTTACACACTTTTTTTCCTGCACGCGTAAAACCTGCGCAAACAATTTTTGGCGACCACAGTGGGAGACTTGGTGTAACAAAATGGAGATGCCTCCGAAAAGAAACGCTCAGACTGGCTCAACCGCGGAGGAAGGTGGACTGGAGCAAACCAACCAGCCCAGCGTTCCGGCCATAGTAGGTCAGTTTGAGGGTCTAACAGATGCCAGCCGGTACGAATCTATGAGGGAATTCAGCCCTAATGCGATGCGCACACTGTTTGGTGAATTCACGCAGGATGTCATCGAACAGGTCATGCTCCAAAATGCGCACGTTATAGATAAATTTGTATCAACTAGCAATTCACATTACGAAAATATGGCCAAACACCTGAACTCAATGAATGAATTAATGACCAAATATGTAAACGGCGGAACAGCACTGCCGTGGACTACGCCTCTCCCTGCAACAAGCGGTCAGGAGGCTGGTCCCAGTAGTGTCCCCCCACAAGTGGCCAATATCCCTATGGTTCTCAGGGGAGGAGCAAGCCCCGGAGGGAACGGACCACAGTTGGGGCCTAACATCCATCAAGGGCCAAATATGGTTCAGCATGAAATTGTGATGCCTCAGGGCGCCCAAACTTCTCAAGGACAGAATCACGATTATGTCCCACTTTTGAGAGGGCCGCAACCGCCGCCCATGGCTATGCCATTTAATGGCAACGACATACTAAGGGAGCAAATGACCGAAATCCTACAAAACCAGTTCGGTCTAGGCATACGGCCAATTCGGCCAAGATATCGGAAGCCTTACCCTGATTGGGTTGATGTGGCTTATCCTTGGCCGAGAAATTACAAGATACCGAAATTTACCCTCTTTACGGGGTATGGGGAAGTTTCCACTATGGAACACGTAGAGCGCTTCACCCTTCAGTGCGGGGAAGTCAACGACTTCTACAAACTAAGGTTGTTTCATGGCTCATTGTCAGGAGTGGCCTTCTCCTGATATGTTAGTTTACCTGCCAATTCAGTAGAAAGTTGGCAACATATGGAGCAACTGTTCCATGCGCAATTTTATAAGGCCGAATCTGAAGTAGCCCTAGCTGATTTGGCAAATTTAAGGCAATTGCCAGGGGAATGGGCCGAGACGTTTCTACAACGATTTAAAATAGCCCGAGGCCGATGTTACGTGCCTTTGCCCGAAAAAGAATTTGTAAGAATCGCCCAAGGGTGCCTGAATCTCGACCTGAAAAAGAAGTTCCAGGATCGTGAATTTTGGGACCTGCCCCAACTCACCACCAGTGTGGTGCGCTATGAGCGATTATTACGAGAAGAAGAGCAGGTGAAAAATTCGAGCAAAGGGACATATTATAGAAACATTGACTATGAGATGGGCGAAGTGGACGCCGACTCGGCCGATTTATGTTTGGCCAAATTAGTGAAAGGGAAGCCTTACGTTTGTAAGACGTGGGCGGAACCCCAAACCAGTGAGGCAAATGATAAAAAGGGCAGGAAATTTGCCTTCGACATTACTAAAGTTGACGCTATATTCGACCAATTGTACAAAGACAGGCAAATCAGCTTGAGCGACAGACACACGTTGCCAACAGCCGAACAAATCGGCAGTAAAAAATATTGTAAATGGCACAATGCATGGTCTCATGCGACTAACCAATGCCTTGTTTTTCGTAATGTCTTGTAGGATGCCATAGAGTCTGGACGAATTACGTTCGAGAAGAAAATGGAAGTAGACAGCAACCTTTTTCCCAAAGTCGGCGGAGTTAGATATGATTAGTCCGGACCTTACGAGTTTGAGTCGGCCAAAGATAAAGGTGGTGTTGGACGAAAGACAACACCGCCGCCGCCCGAGCGCACTGGAAAGGATCTAGGAGCCTGTAGAACGAATGGACCAGAAGAACATATGTGTAAGGTGCAAGAACAGCATTGAGTGGATGAAGGAACTAGAAGACACTTGTGAGAGGCCCGTGGAGAAAGGATCATCATGGCAGCCGCGAACTTTTGCACCAAGGTTCTATAGAAAGAACTCGAACTTCATCCAAAATGTGAGGACGTTTCGGCCAAAGATCCATCGACCCAACGTATGGAATTCATACCGAGAGCCACGCCCAGGGCAACGGGTACACTCAAGGGCAGATGAAAATTATCCTCCCGTAGACGAAATGACCAGGACACAGCTGAGGAGGCACCAAATAAATTACGGCCGTATGATGCGTCGACAGAATGACGCAAAGGCCACCACTAGCCGCAGCCCTCATGCTATAGAAAAATCGAAAGACAGCAAGAAAGCACATAAGGAGAAAAAAGGGAAAGTAACCAGTTGCGATGAGCACGCTAAGCTTAGTAAAAGAAAGCGGAACGATACCGATGATTAGGAACCCCCCATCGTCATTCAATTCGGCAGCATGCCACCAGTCGTGGCGAATCACTACTTATTGTCCAGAGAATTCCGGAGAAATGATGACGGGGAAGTTGGGCCGAGCCAAGACGTTTACGAAGGACATGAGGTCGAATTCGCCTCGCTCTCGATAACAGACAGGGGTACGGCAGATCAGGAAGTCGAGGATGAGGAGATGACGGATGTAGAAGAAGAAATCGACGTCCGAACCGAAGCTAAAAAGAGAAAAATATCACAGAATCGGCTTCTTAAAGAACTATATGAAGTAGGGAATCCAGCCGTCGGAACACTGGGAGAAGACCTGTGGCAATATCCATTCCTTGTTGTGTATGGAACACCCAAGGTGAGGAGGGTTGTCACCAAAGCCGAGAAGAGAAGATTGACCATCATTCACGTCTCGCAGGAGGCACCCCCAACACGGCCACCTTCCAGATGGGACACGGGAGAAGAATCGCCCCAACTCAACAGCGAATGTGATCAAGCTATGGAGATTGGGATGTCAGGGAAAGTGATTTTTCCAAAACCACCAGCTCAGATGACGAAGCATCTAAGGCCATTGTACGTGAAGGCAAAGGCCAATGGCATCCCCGTGTCTAAAGTACTGATTGATAACGGGGCAGCCATCAATGCGATTCCAGTTAGGATGCTGGGGCGTTTGGCTAAGTCCAAGGAAGATCTCCTCCCCACATAGGTAGTCCTCACTAGCTTTAACGGAGGAGCGACGACAGCGAAATAAGTCATACCACTAGACTTGCAGGTGGGAATCACTACGAAGACTGTGGTGTTTTTCGTCATAGATGGGCCAACCTCTTACAACATGCTTCTGGGACGAGACTGGATACATGGTAGCCTATGCATCACATCATCCCTTCATCAGTGTCTGGTCTTCTGAAACCAAAAGGATGAAGTGGAGATAGTACACGCTGACAACAAACCTTTCGCTGTAGACACAAACTCGACCGAGTACTTCATATATGAGGGAAACTATGGGCCAACCAGGGTTCTAAACGAAGGGGAGAGCCCGACTATCGTAGCCCAGAATGACGAGCAATACCCTGCAGGATTGTTAAACGACATGTTCACACAAACAAGACCAACCACAATGGTCTTTGGAGAACCCACACATGTCGGTATCAATGAAGTACGACCAGAATAAAGAGCAAGCCACCCTTGCGGCCTCTAAGGCCAATTTAATAGCCTATGTTCTGGAATGAAGGAAGGTGGACGAAACACAGGCCGCCATTTCGGCCTTAAAAAGGAAAATGTTGATGCACCAGATGGAAGATAAAGTGAAAGAATTATGCTGAGTGGACTATTTGATAGAAGGAAGAGACGCATTGGAGGACGAGTACGCTCTGAACGGGCGACGTAAGGCAAACTTCTCGAGGGGACAAGATGCTTTAGAAGAGGTAAACTTGGGAGACGAGTACAATAAGCGCATAACCTATGTCAGCAAGGAATTGGGCCCCCTGGTACGCGAAAAGCTGCTCTGTTTGTTACGGAATACAGAGATTGTTTTGCATGGGACTATAATGAGATGTCTGGCCTAGATAGGACTGTGGTGGAACATAGACTGCCAATCCTGTCAAGTCATAGGCCTCATAGGCAGCCTCCGCGAAGGTTCGTGCCTAATGTTATGCCTGATATTAAAAAAGAGGTCGAACGACTGTTAGAAGCAGAATTTATCAGGACGACCGGATATGTAGAATGGTTGTCCAACATCGTCCCAGTTAGGAAAAAGAACAGGAAGATAAGGATATGCATAGATTTCAGGAATTTGAATCTAGCAACGCCAAAGGACCAATACCCAATGCCGACGGTCGACTCCCTGGTGGATTCCACGGCAGGGTATCAGGTATACTCATTTATGGATGGGTACGCAGGTTATAACCAGATTTACATTGCTGAGGACGACGTGCACAAAACGGCCTTTAGGTGCCCAGGGTCTCTAGGGTGCTACGAATGGGTGGTAATGCCGTTCGGCCTAAAAAATGCTGGTGCCACATATCAACGGGCCATGAATTCAATCTTCCATGACATGATTGGCAGGTTTATGGAAGTCTATGTGGACGATATAGTATCTAAATCTGTAACGACGGATGAACATTTTAGCCATTTGACATCAACCTTTGAGCGGATGAGAAAGTTCAAGCTAAAACTGAACCCTGCCAAATGTGCTTTTGGGGTGTGAGCAGGCAACTTTTTAGGATTTCTAGTACACCAACGGGGAATCGAGATCGATACCAATAAATCTCGGGCGATTACTGAAGCTATGCCACCCCGAAACAAAAAAGAGCTGCAAAGGTTTCTAGGGCAGGTTAACTTCCTAAGGCGATTTATCTCGAATTGTACAGGAAAGACCAAAGCTTTCTCCTATTTGTTGAAGTTAAAGGGCGAGGAAGAGTTCGTTTGGACCGAATAGCATCAACAAGCATTTGATAGACTGAAGGCATATTTGTCACAGCCGCCGATGATGATGCCTACAGTGTCAGGAAAGCCAATCAAGTTGTACATAGCGGCTGAGGAACAATCCATAGCTGGGATGATCGCGCAAGATGACAACGCAAATGTTGAAAGAGCCATTTATTATATCAGCAGACAATTGCTGACCTATGAATGTAATTATTCTCCCATGGAGAAATTATGTTTGGCTTTATATTTCACATGTACTAAACTACGTGCCTACCTTAGGCCGAACATTATATATCTGGTCACGAAAATCAATATAATAAAATACATGTTTTCTCATCATATCTTGCATCAAAGAGTTGGTTTCTGGTCACTGTCACTCTCAGAATTCGACATACGGCACGAACCCCAAAAGGCTGTCAAAAGTCAAGCGTTGGCCGATTTTCTGGCCGATCATCCATGCTTAAGCACAACCAGGGAAAGAGAAATGGATTTGGACGAATGCAGCCTAAAGCCATGGACGATGCATTTCGACGGATCCAGCACAGTAGAAAGGGCTGGAATAGGGATTGTCCTTGTTAGCCCATTGGAAGAACCTTTCCAAGTCTTAGCCAAATTGAACGAGTACTGCACCAATAACCAGGCAGAATATGAAGCCCTAATACTAGGGTTGGAAATGCTCCTCAACTTGGGAGTAACCCATGCGTCTATCAATGGAGACTCGCAGCTGGTAATCCAACAAGTAATAGGAACTTATAAATGCCAAAGTCCATCGGTCGTGGCATTATTGGATATGGCCAAAAAATTAGTAGAACGATTCGATTACGTTGACTTGGAATACATTTTGAGGGCGAAGAACGAATTGGCCAATAATTTAGCCCTATTTGGAGGGGTTAAAACCCTTTACCACGATGCTTTGCCACGCCGATTGATGTGTGTTCGGTTGAATGTAAGATGTGTTCAATCGAGCATACCAAGTTTGATATTATTGTCTTTATTCTTTGTATGCATGATGCGATCGAGCGCATGGGCTTAGTAAGTCGGATTAAAGGTCCCCTATTTGGAGGGGTTAAAACCCTTTACCACGATGCTTTGCCGCGCCGGTTGATGTGTGTTCGGTTGAATGTAAGATATGTTCAATCGGGCACACTAAGTTTGATATTATTGTCTTTATTCTTTGTATGCATGATGCAATCGAGCGCATGGGCTTAGTAAGTCGGATTAAAGGTCCCCTATTTGGAGGGGTTAAAATCCTTTACCACGATGCTTTGCCGCGCCGGTTGATATATATTCGGTTGAATGTAAGATGTGTTCAATCGGGTATACGAAGTTTCATATAGTTATCTTTATCTTTGTACGCATTGTAATGAAAAGCGCATGGGCTTATTGTGTTGGACTAAAAAGGTTTTCCATTTGGAGGAAGAAAAGCTTAAAAGGCTACCTTTACCACGATATTTGCCGCGTCTTTCATATATTGATTGCATCATATATCCCTTAGTCCTGGCTTAACGTATTACAATTCATATATCCATGTCATGATAGCATTTGAGTATTATTTCTTGTGGTATATCGGATGGAAACCCAGACATAAATTCCGTAGCCAATTCCGAATGGACGGTAATGCGGTCTGTACTTGGGATACAATTCCACGTACCACTTGGAAAAGTGCTCACATGTGTGTTTGTGTCCACATTAGTTATCTTCTTTTGCACCACGTCATAGCATGCTTACTTTAATGCCTAATTGCATCCTTAAGTGTCTTTTTGCATTATGTACTTAGTTGGCTCTTTTATTTGTGCATGGACATGTAATGGCTATTTGTTTATGATATGTCTATGAAATCACATGTTCGCTATTATTTGATTCGCCTTTATGTGTGCTTGTGTGGTTGGTGTGTGCTTGTGTTTCCATGAATACAATATACCAATGAAGTTGTATGTTCATTGCTACTTTGATGTACTTTCAAGCATGCAATCTTAGATGTGAAATATATGCAAATTAGGTGTAAGTTTTATTTTTGTGCATATGGATTTAGAAGCATGATACTCTTGGAAATAAGTGTTACTTAAGCTTGATTAAATTATTACACAAATCCTTTCATTACAAGTGACATAAGTAAGGGACCATTCCGAACCCAACGGTTTGAGGTCTTCCCTTGCGAGGGGTGAGTGCGGCCTTAAATCTCATTTTCCCGGTTCACACCGGATGACGACTCCATTATTCTCCGGTTTAGTCCCCCGTGGCTACTCCGTACTCCCGACTAGGCCGCGAGCCTAGGACAGCATGCGTCGCCCCAGATCCTGTGTATCCCACAGGCACTTCACTAAATTAAGTGACATAAAGCTAGCTCAAAAGGGAAACAAGAATTTTTGCTTATTTGCTTAAAGCATAGTTATTATAATAATGTTGGAGCTGGCATATAAAAAAAAATGTACCGTTTGATTTTTAATATCCACCTTTTGTAATATGTTTATATATTTTAAGGGTCAATGAAGGTATCCAATGTGCTTTCCTTTATATATATATATATATATACTTTAAGTGAATTCGGATGAAATATTCGTTGGACGTCTGTATTCGAAAATCATTAATATGTGTGTATGCTTGAAACCTCTATGACCCATGATTGAATTATTAGACATATCATACGCCCATAGCAATCCAATGATTTTGCATAGCAAGTACACTTTGAAATAGGGTAGCAAGTACACTTTGAAATAGACATATCATACGCCCATAGCAATCCAATGATTTTGGTTTGCAAGTAAACTTTGAAATAGGGTAGCAAGTAGGGGTGGCAATTTGGGTCAGGATTCATTTATTCGTTCGATTCGATTCGCTTTAAAGCGAATACGGGTTTGAAAAAATGGATTCGTTTAATAAATGGGTCGATTCGATTCGATTCGTTTATTAAACGAATCGAATACGAATTTAAGCTCATTGATTCGTTTATTCGTTTAGGATTCGTTTTATTATTTTTATTTACTAGTTCTTGTTAATTTTCAATTAAGATTCGTGAAATTATAGCTAATTATCATAGAAAAAGTAATATTTTCAATATTTGATGAGGTATTTTTAGTAAATATATTAATTACATATTTCATATGTATATATTTATGAAGAATTAATGTAAATCAAGTGTGGTAGATTATTTTATTAAATAATTTAATTGACTAAACGAATAAACGAATATTCGTATTCGATTCGTTTATTACGAATCCATCACATTTTGATTCGATTCGTTTAGGATTCGATACAAATTCGATTCGTTGATTCGTTTTGACACCCCTAGTAGCAAGTACAACTTTGAAATTGGGCCAA
Organism: Zanthoxylum bungeanum; assembly: GCA_019454045.1. Lineage (NCBI taxonomy): Eukaryota > Viridiplantae > Streptophyta > Magnoliopsida > Sapindales > Rutaceae > Zanthoxylum > Zanthoxylum bungeanum. The sequence continues at coordinate 38,238 of SKCR01041588.1, forward strand.
TGTGTCAGATTTTTTTTATTTAAATGATGGAAATCTCCCTGTTAAATTATCCGACTTGGATTTAAACAGAGTATGTAAAACTAGGGGTGGCAATTTGGGTCAGGATTCGTTTATTCGTTCGATTCGATTCCCTTTAAAGCGAATACGGGTTTGAAAAAATGGATTCGTTTAATAAATGGGTCAATTCGATTCAATTCGTTTATTAAACGAATCGAATACGAATTTAAGCTCATTGATTCGTTTATTCGTTTAGGATTCGTTTTACTATTTTTATTTACTAGTTCTGGTTAATTTTCAATTAAGATTCGAGAAATTATAGCTAATTATCATAGAAAAAATTAATAATATTTTCGATATTTGGTGAGGTATTTTTAGTAAATATATTAATTACATATTTCTTATGTATATATTTATGAAGAATCAATGTAAATCAAGTGTGGTAAATTTTTTTATTAAATAATATCATTGACTAAACGAATAAACGAATATTCGTATTCAATTTGTTTAATAAACGAATTGAATACGAATCTTGATATTATGATTCGTTTAATAAACGAATCGAATACGAATCCATCACATTTTGATTCGATTCGTTTAGGATTCGATTCGCTGATTCGTTTTGCCACACCTATGTAAAACCCCAACTGTCTCATGCTCTTATATATACCGCACTCTCTAGATTAGAATCCAAGACTTGAAGACTAGACACACCCTTGAGGACATGTAACAGGCTTTCTTAAAAGTAATGTGCACAATTTTTATTGAATCTTCAGTCTTGAACTAATTATCTTTTATTTCATTTGCATATTTAGGAAGAACATAAATCTGAATTGTGGTCGGTCAATAATATTTGTAATAACATTGTAAATTAAATATCTTTTATTTTTCAAATTTGCTATGTATGCAAATTCAACATATACAATCTGACATGTAGATGTAGTGGTGCATAAGTAAAATTTAATTTCAAAAAAAGTCGGAATAAAAAAAAAAATTACAAATGTATAAACGTCAGTACAGAATAAAATTTGTGCTCCTTAATTATCATATAGTAGTGATCATTTACGTCCTTTATTTTATAATATTATTGAAATAAAAAAGAGAGAGGGAGAATTTTCAGAATTCGGCTTTCAATGCTAGAGAGAGAATCTTCTTTATGAAGTTCATGCAAATCATCTTCTTTTAAAAAAGCCATGCAGCAACAATACAATAAAGAAACTCACGAAAAAAGAGAGAGAGAGAGAGAGAGAGGCAAATGGATAGAAAATTGAAAATCACCACAAGAGCTACAATATTGCTATAATTCTCATGGGAATTGAAACCCTAACAATTAAAATATCCTAACCGGGTTACATTTCAAAGTGAACAAAATTGGTTTAAATTAACCCATATGTTTCACTTGAAGAAGCCCTGGCTAGCTAGCAACCAAAATAAATAATAATTTGAAGATAAAGCTGATATTTTAGGAATTGATCATCTCTTGACTCTTGGGTTGGCTGCAATATCTGCAAAAGAATAAGCCAATTTAGCATACGCAATAAATATATATTATTAAAAAAATAAAATTATATAATTTTTTGTCCCAATTAATTGAGTTGATAAAATCTTGTGTGTTTAGTTGAAACTAAAGATATTGAGCATACCCAAAAATGGTGTATTTAGTATGAAATTCTGCTGCCAAAGTCCCTAGGGGCATTGCATCTGAAACACTCCATTCTACTAGCAAAGTTATGCTCATTGCATCCGGACCTGTTAATTTGATTAAATTATACAATGAATTAACAAACAGCCATTATTAATTTGCTTAATGCCATACTTACATGTCTTGAGACAAAGAGATTCATAAACTAAAGAATTACCTAACTCACAAAAGCAGTCAAAAAAGGAGGAGTTTCATTAAAAATGAGAAAAAAGGAAAGTTATATATTTCTAAAAACAATAGGAGGTTTTTGAACATTTTCATAAAATTAATTTCATATGGATTCGGAGCAAACATAAATTTTGTACTGAGATTTTTATCAATTAGGATAGGAAATTATTAGATAAGAATTTATAACTAATTGGATTTTAACTGTCTATTACTATATACGCATGCATGTCAGAAGATTATAAAATAGATGAGCACAACAAAATGAGAATTTCATTCACCTGGTGCAAATCCAATCGCCAGATATCCAACCAGATCGATTGCCACCAAAACCTGAGGCTCTGGAGCGAGGCATGTCAGAATCAAAGCCTCCAGCAACATCATCTTTGAATGCACAACACTTAAAGCAGCTAGACCGGCTGGCAAAGTTGTGTGCCCCACAGTTTCCGGCCGAGCAGTACCAGTCACCTGGTCTCACATCGGAGCCGACACCTAACCCGAAAGATGATCCTCCTCTTCCTCCGAACCCACCAAAGTCACCGGACCTAGTGTCGCCGCAACGCTGACACGAGTCCCGCCTCTGGAAGTTCAGGTGCTGGCATGATCTGCAGTTCCAATCCCCTGGCCTGTTCATTGTTCCTGCACAACCAAAAATAATCAAACAATCAGTCACCTTTAAAAAAAAATAATTATTATACATATGTTTGTTACAGTGCTCTTCCAATAATATCATGTCACATATACACTTTATTAACAAAACTAACAATAAAATTTTATATTTTATTAAATTTGTACAGTTTAAGTGATAAAACATAAGTATCATAGATTGTCACTGTTGCAGCAGGAACACAAGTCTGCAAAGATTTTAAATAATAATAATAATAATAACTCTATAAGAGTAAAAGATGTTTATTTTTAATATTGTCTTATGCAACTCATTTTCCTTTTCGCATATGTTAACAGAGTTCAAACCACAGATTTATTATACCACGTCCCGAAAAAATTTACCAATTTAGCTATAACCCATGAATAGAAACATATATATATATATATATATATATATTATAACTAACCTTAAGAAAATGGAAAAGTAAGTAGTTTAAAGAGATGAGGAGATAATAAGAAGAAGAAAGAAGAAGAAAGAAGGAATTTAATTTGATGAAGAAATGTGAGCAGAGGGGTGGGTTTTATATACATGTTTGGAGAAGAGGAAAAGGGAATAAATGGAGGGCCGTGTACGAACTTTTTCGTGTTCGTAACCTGGCAATTACATTGATAAATGGAATCCAAAATCTAAAGGAATAAAAAGGGAGATAAAAGGGAAATTCCACTACGTTTCCAGAGACCGAATATTTTGAATTTTCGATGTAATACAATGACATTGCCCACATCTTCCTTTAATTTTTTTCAGAAGGTGACAAATGCATACAATATATATGTATATATATTTGTACTTTCTCTTGGAGAAGTAAATTATTATTTTTTTTCATAGAAACAATTTAATTAGTTATTTTTTTTAATTTAACAATAGGGTTTATTACAACAACAAAAACAAAACAAGACTACCACCACAACAACCCTTGTGCTTTGGCTGGGTTGATCTCAAAATTAGGGGAAAAACAAAGAAAATCTTTACCATCAATTGGGATAAAATATCAACAATCTTTGTCAAATCCCAGATTGTTCGCAAAAGAAAAGTTTGGAAGAGTTTGCATCTTGGGGGTGTCTCAATTAAGGTGTAATGAAAGATTTTATTTTATTTTTTATTTTTTATTTTTTTTAAGGCTAGTGAAACCTAAATTCTCTTCTTACCCTTATAAGTAGTGTTTGAACCTAAACCTCTTAATTTCTTCCTAACAGATTTTACTAATTGAATAAACTGACGTCTATAAAGTTTAATTAGTCAAAGATAATTGCATGAAATTTAAATATAATTTGTGAGTATTAATAATGCATGTGCATGGAGTTGAAAACTACATATATACTTATTTTTAACAAGGTCTAAATCTCCTCCTTATTATATATATTATATCATACCCTAGCAAAACCCTAAATTAAACGTATTTCCTAAAATTAGACCACCAGAGTTATCCTTTGAATAAAACTACCTATATACATGGTTATTGAGCTGAACTGTTGCAATTCACATTAATTTATTAATATTTTATCATTACTACTATTAGTAGCCATGGCCACGGGAGATTAATATGTCAACCAATTAATACCCACAAATGTTCACAATAAATTCATTCATATGTATAATATTTTTACTCAAAAGGTATATATGTACTATGTATGATAGTTAGATTACAGAAATTTACATGCTACAAAATTAAAATGAATCTAAGATAGATTGAATATATATATAATTATTAAATATCATATTACACTCATTAACATTACTAATTCATTAATTATTTATTTAAGCATATACATATATATTTAGTTGATAAAGTAAATAGTTTACAGAAAAATTCTATTTAGTTAATTAATTAACTTAATCTACATATATGAACCATAAACCACTAACAAAAAGTAATAATAAACATAATCATAAAAATTGAAAAATAATCTACAATTTTATTGAAAATTTGTAGGAGAGTTGTGAGGTTGCAGATGACAGATTCTGAGATTTCAGAGGATGAAAATGAAGAGAATGGGAGAAAAAACAAAGGGGGAGAAGGGTTGGTGGTATTCTGCATTTTAATCTATATTTAGCGTCGAAATCTTTAATTCGACGCTAATTGTTGTTTTTTTAGCGTCGAAATAGGTTATTCGACGCTAAATATTAAAGGATTGTCGGTGGAATCTTCATAAACCTTTAGCGACGCTACTTAGTCGACGCTAAATGTCTAGTCTTTGGCGTCGACTTATAGTTTTGACGCTAAAAGTATAACATTTAGCGTCAAAAATTATTAGAATAGTAAAATAATTTAGCGTCGAATAATTTTCGACGTTATAAGAGTACTTTTAGTGTCGATAACTGTTTTCGACGAAAAAAGTTGAATATTTGGCGTCGAAAATTATTTTCTTCGCTAAAATCTTGATATTTGGCGTCGAATATTAATTACGACGCTAAAATATTGGATGCTAAAAGCCATAATTCTTATAGTGATATATGAATATTCTCGGGTTTGGACATGTAGACGTTTTATCGTCTGGATCTGAATTAAAGCAACGTTGCTTTATGAGTCATTTACATAAAAACAACGTTATTTTATTACAGATCCGGACGATAAAATATTTACATGATCCGAACCTGAACCGACCTCTATATATATTTTTAAGTTAAACTTACCACTACATATGGTCTAAGTAGCTCTAGCAGGCAGGCCAACAATTGAGGATCCCACATAAAGCAAACGGGAGATATTGTTAGGCTACAAACACAACAGCCCAAATCCAAGAATCTACTCAATCAATTGAAGCGTGAATTCAAAAAGACCCTTTGACCATACCCAATTAGATTTATGTGCAGTCCCCACTAGCAAAATCTTACACTTTTATTGACAGAGAAAAGCATTATATATTGAAAAATTTTCAGATAAAAATTGATATATAAATAACCCTGCAGGTGGCAGCATGTTAATGGAATACAAGGAATCCATATCAGAATTTTCTTTGCAATGTAATGAATATTCTTAACAGGAAAACAAAGTCGGGCAACACATTTAACTCAATAATTTTGGTCAAGTCTCTTTCAATTTCTGCTTTGAGAACTGAATCAACAAACTGCTGTCAATCAATACGAGTTAAATTGTTGCCACTTTACAAGTTTGAATATTCCTTCATTTGTGTACTAGAGTTCTTGTGGAATAAGAGAATTGATTCTTTTCAAATTTTTACAATAACACTACAACTCATCAAAAAAAAAAAAAAAAAACACCCCTCATTATATCTACATAGCTATATATTCTAAGGATTAATTTTTATATAAAAGGTAGAGCCCAAGTTTATATATAATTATTTTATCCAATATTTGAGCTTTTTCCATGTTGATGGCTAGATTTTCGAATTTCCAAGTATATTTGATCTTTTCTCTATTAGTGAGTCACATTTTCTAGTCTAACATAGTCGCATAAAGTTTAAGATTTAATAGCTCAAGTCCTAGGTTTTAATTCAGAAGGTGCACTTCTTATAAGAGTTTGGAGCAATCGGGAGTTTTACCTACTCTACTTAAACTTGGATCAGATGGTTTAACGGTGGGGTTTCCAAAAGAAAAAGTTACATTTCTAAATAAAATATGATGGTGGAGATCAAGTCCCTACATATAATATGGATGCATTTTTTTAATTATTTAGAGATAGATTTGACCGGTTTTCAGTTCAAATATCCATATTTAGATGTATCATAACAAGATATGGACAATGTTACCATGTATTTTTTTTTTTTTTTTTTTGGGATAGACCTCAGTGAACTAAGGAAATTTTAATAAATAAGAAAAAAGGAAAAAAAAAATTATTGCAAAATCAATAAATTGTAATATACTATTCAAAGAAACATTATAAAAAATAATAAAATGTTTTCTTTTTCACTTCTTGCAGAGAAAATAAATAAAATAAAAAAGAAACAAGATGAATAAAGACAAATGGTGAGTTTCAATAAAGATAGTTTGAAGCTGATGATGATGATGGAATAACAAGTGTTGAAGGTCTCATTTTGACCATCTTTATTTTCTTTTTCTGCGGCTGCTAATCAACTTTATCTCTTTATTACTTATCATATACAACACACATATTGAAGAATGAAGAGAGTGGTACGTACAGTAATTAAGATCTGGCCTCCATTCTCTTGGAGAATGGTAAAGAAAGTAGAGGAGCAACCTGTAAAGAGAGAATTAAAAGAAGGAAAGTGAGCTGATTCGATTCTCATTGGGAATCACTCCCATGCATATGACCACGACCAACTCACCAACATTCTCTTTGATCCTTTCTATCATTGCGTGTGATTGTGCTTGCGCCTGTGTATTTTGGTCGAAAAGAAAACATAAGTAGTCTCGAGATAGTATACACAATAACACATGTGATTGGTTGATCCTTAAATTAAAAAAAAAAAAATCAATTTATAAATGTATAATTAAGCAGTTTAAGTAGGGAAAAATCCTCGAAATATAAGCATGGTGATTAAGCAAATTTCAAATTAATTAAAAAAAATATTTAGTCACTTCGTTTAATCATTATTCCATGGTAACTCTTATATCCATTTGTTATTTCTCAATTTATAAAGTAATGAAATAATAATAATAATAAAAAATTACTGTACCAATTGAGATATAAATTAAGTTCATCCTAAATTTATAAATGTGACATTACTCAATCAAAAAATAGTCAAGATATCATACAAAAGTTAAATCAAAACGGTATCAAAAAACAAAGCAAGATATTCTCCAAGCTAAATAGAAAAATTAGGTTGATTGATTTTCACGCCAAGAAACAATGCCATTGCCGTATAAACATATTTCATAAACTTACGAGTTAAGTAAATGGGTGATTAAAATATAATCAAAGAAAAAATAAAGCAAAAAGTGTAATTCTTTTCTAGGGCTGTCTTGAGTGTCCTTTAATATTGGTGGTCATAGATGAGTTCTTAAAATGAATATAATAAAAAATTAAAAAAATAAAAATTATATTATACACATCTAGACAGTTTAATCAAAAAGTGACAATAAATCGCTCCAAGAGTGATTTGAGAGATTTTCATGACGAAGAAATAAAATAAAATAAAATTCAAAATCCATCTCTCTACATCCACCAAAAATCACAAAAATATTCATTTATGATGAAAAATGGGTTAAAATATCATACAATCGAGAAAGATCACTAAAATTTTTGAAAAAAGAAAAAAAATGAGTTTTTGTATTAAATCGGTCGATTTTTAAAAACAGAACTCGACGATGAATCGAATTAATATTAGTGATTTTCAGCAGAAAATTAAGTTAGTGATTTTTGCCTAAATTGTATCACTTTGGCAGGTTCTAAAGATATATATATAAGTTAAATATTTTTAAGTCTTCCTATCGCGTCACGTGGCGGCTTACTATTAAATTCTATTAAATAAGAAATATATTACAATAAGAATACATTAAGTTGTAAAATTAAAATATCTCTAAAATTAGTTTTATTATTAAAAATTAAAATTAGAAACCTATAATATAATAAAAATATCATCTTTTATTAAAATAAGAAACCTATTAATTTAATACGAGTCATTTAATCTCTACAATAATTTTTTGTTATTAAATTATAAAATTAAAATATCTCTAAAATTAATTTTTAATTTTAAAATTAAATTATTAAAATATTAAAATATTAAAATAAGAAACTTATTGTGATATAAAAATAAAATATCCTATTTATTATTAAATTATAATATTAAAATATCCTTATAATTTTTTATTATTAAATTATATAAGTAAAATAAGAATCCTATTACAATATAAGAATATAATCTCTGATTAAAATAAGAAACTTATTAATTTAATTAATTCAATAATAAATAAGAAATGTATTATAAAATAAAAACATAATCTATTATTAAAATAAAAAACGTATTAATTTAATATGTGGCACATAATCTCTACAATTATTTTTTTATTAAATTATAAAATTAAAATATCTCTAAAATTTTATTTTATTTTAAAATTATAAAAGTAAAATAATAATAATAATTACAATAAGAAACCTATTACAAACAAAAAATAAAATCTCCTATTTAATATTAAATTATAAAATTAAAATATCTCTATAATTTTTGTATTATTAAATTATAAAATTTAAATAAGAAACATATTACAATATAAAAATGTAGTCTTCTATTAAATAAGAAACATATTAATCAAATTAATTAATAATGTAATTCTTATTATTAAATTATAATAAATAAGTCTCATTAAAATAAAAAATAAAAAATTATATTATACACATCTAGACAGTTTAATCAAAAAGTGACAATAAATCGCTCCAAGAGTGATTTGAGAGATTTTCATGACGAAGAAATAAAATAAAATAAAATTCAAAATCCATCTCTCTACATCCACCAAAAATCACAAAAATATTCATTTATGATGAAAAATGGGTTAAAATATCATACAATCGAGAAAGATCACTAAAATTTTTGAAAAAAGAAAAAAAATGAGTTTTTGTATTAAATCGGTCGATTTTTAAAAACAGAACTCGACGATGAATCGAATTAATATTAGTGATTTTCAGCAGAAAATTAAGTTAGTGATTTTTGCCTAAATTGTATCACTTTGGCAGGTTCTAAAGATATATATATAAGTTAAATATTTTTAAGTCTTCCTATCGCGTCACGTGGCGGCTTACTATTAAATTCTATTAAATAAGAAATATATTACAATAAGAATACATTAAGTTGTAAAATTAAAATATCTCTAAAATTAGTTTTATTATTAAAAATTAAAATTAGAAACCTATAATATAATAAAAATATCATCTTTTATTAAAATAAGAAACCTATTAATTTAATACGAGTCATTTAATCTCTACAATAATTTTTTGTTATTAAATTATAAAATTAAAATATCTCTAAAATTAATTTTTAATTTTAAAATTAAATTATTAAAATATTAAAATATTAAAATAAGAAACTTATTGTGATATAAAAATAAAATATCCTATTTATTATTAAATTATAATATTAAAATATCCTTATAATTTTTTATTATTAAATTATATAAGTAAAATAAGAATCCTATTACAATATAAGAATATAATCTCTGATTAAAATAAGAAACTTATTAATTTAATTAATTCAATAATAAATAAGAAATGTATTATAAAATAAAAACATAATCTATTATTAAAATAAAAAACGTATTAATTTAATATGTGGCACATAATCTCTACAATTATTTTTTTATTAAATTATAAAATTAAAATATCTCTAAAATTTTATTTTATTTTAAAATTATAAAAGTAAAATAATAATAATAATTACAATAAGAAACCTATTACAAACAAAAATAAAATCTCCTATTTAATATTAAATTATAAAATTAAAATATCTCTATAATTTTTGTATTATTAAATTATAAAATTTAAATAAGAAACATATTACAATATAAAAATGTAGTCTTCTATTAAAATAAGAAACATATTAATCAAATTAATTAATAATGTAATTCTTATTATTAAATTATAATAAATAAGTCTCATTAAAATAAAAAATAAAAACATATATCGTATCTAATCTATATAATTTATTTTTTTTATTTCCTACTATAATAAAAATGTATATTGTAATCTCCTACTAAAAAAAAACCATATGTGACACTTAATCTCTACAATTAATTTTTTTAGTAACTTATAAAATTAAAATAAAAATCATATTACAACATTAAGACATAATCTCTTACTAAAATAAGATATATACATAGCAATCATCCACAAAAACTAGCCAAATTTTTTATTTTTTGGGTTTATTGTTATTTGTTATTTTATTTTGAATTATTTCTATAAGCTTTTTCATGATTTTTTTTTTTTTATTTGTTGTATTTCATGATGCAAACTCTGATTATTAGTTTTTGTACATTAACAGTCAAAATTTCAAGTTCAATAAGAAAATTTAAGCTTAAATTGAATAAATTATATTAATTTTCTTTGGAATTCGTCTGAAAGAAAATTAAATATTTTTAAAGTTATTTATAATTAGGAATATATTTTCAAATGAGAGAATAAGACGAGAGAGACTTTAAAGTGAATTAGAAACACTGTTTGAGAATTAATAGATAAATAAATGAGATATAAATATTAAGTGCCCAAGAACCCGTACCGACAACTGAAAGCAATTATGAAAAATGCCAAGCTATTGGAATATCTGAAAGAAAATAGCCAACTAGAAGTTAGGGCTCTGTCATGGGAAGTCAACTACCAATAGTACCAAGACCAAAGAAACACCCAGTAGAGATCTGAGACAGTACCAAACAACGCCTCAGAAGATAAGGGGGAAGGGCCAACGTCTCATATATAAGGATGGATAGGCCTGAGGAAGGGCAAATAAAAATAGCGCATGATAGAGTGTTGGATCATAGAGAGCGAAGACCGGATAAAGGCCTTGAGATTTCAAATAAACTACATCAGGGGATGAGCAGGGCCATCCACCTACTCAGCACCAATCGCATTCACAGACAGAGACATGGACATACTGAGACCAACGCATTTAAACCCTCTAATAATCACACTGAACATAGCAAATGCAATGGTGTCTCGCGTCCTGGTAGACGGAGGGAGTAATTTGGACATAATCTTTTAGAAAGCATTCAAACATATGAGGATAAGCTAAAACCTCATCTCCCTCACTCAGAAACATGTGTTTGCATTAAATAGCCCGAAAGTAAGGCCACTAGAAACAATAACATTGTTGGTGTACGCCACAAAAATGATAGTACCGGTCGAGTTCCTGATAATTAACATTGCATCCCCGGTTAATATAATTATGAGTCGGAAGTGGATCCATGTAGTAAAGAGTGTAGTGTCAACCCTACACCAAATAATGAGGTGCCTCCATGAATGGGCTATATACTGTTGATATCAAAAGTGACTCATCACAGGCTAACCGATGCTACAATATCAGCTCTGGAGGGTGCATAGGATGTTAGGGTGAGAGATACAGAGTTCGACAGAACCAAAATGCCAGCAAAGGCCTAAAAAATAGCAATTACATGAAAACCAACAAGCCTATCTAAAAAGCCTGGAGGATGAGCCAGACAAGCCAGAAACTACCATCGAAAAACCTGGAAGTTGGTTCTAGATGAGGCAGAGCCAGAGAAGAAGGTGTTGGTATGAATCTTGTTGTCAACCGAGGAGAAGAATGGGATAATAAAGATGCTCAGAAGGAATAAATATGTATTCGCTGGAGGCATAAAGACATGACAGGGGTAGATCCAACTGAGGTAGCTCATTATCTTAATATTGATCCAAAATTTCTTCCAGTCAAGCATAAGCAACGACAATTCATCTATGAGAGGAATAAGATTATCAGCGAAGAGGTGGACATACTCCTGGAAGTATGAGCCATTGAACCTTGTCAATACCATGAATGGGTATCTAATGTGGTTATGGTGGCCAAAAAGAATGGAAAATTGAGAGTCTGCATCGACTTCACTAACCTTAACAAGGTCTGCTCGAAAGATAGTTACCCCATTCCAAAGATAGACCAACTGGTAGATGCAATCGCAGAGCATAAGGGAATGACCTTTTTAGATACGTACTCAGGCTGCAACAAGATATAGATGAACGAGAAAGATATGATACACACTGCTTTCATCACCAAAAGATGGTTGTTCTGTTACAGGGTGATGCCATTTGGATTAAAAAATACATGAGCCACTAATCAGAGGCTGATCAACAAGATGTTCCAGGGTCTGATCGGGTGAACGATTAAAGCTTACATAGACGATGTGGTTATCAAAATCAAGGTAGTCTCTGATCATATATGAGATGCAGATAGAGCTTTGCCATATTCATGAGGTACAAATTGAAGCTTATCCCCCTGGAATGTGCATTCGGGGTATCAATAAGGCATTTCATAAGCCATATTGTGAGTATAATGGGAATAGATGCCAGCTCGACTCAGCTCAAGACCATATCAGAGTTTGAAGAGTCACGAATGGGTCGTGGGGTTCAGAGCCTAGCGGGAAATATATCAACCCTAAGTCGGTTCGTATCTAAAATGTCTAACAAACGCAAGCCTTTCTTCAATAGCATCAAACAATTAAAAAAACTTGCCTGATGAGAAGAGTATAGTCAGGCTCTGAAAGAGATCAAAGTATATATGAGTAGGGCCCCCACACTCGTAGCACCAACAGAAGGGGAAGATCTATATATGTATCTGGCTATCAGAAATAGCAGTGAGCGCAGTGTTGGTCATAGAAGAGAATAAGAAGCAATAACTCATGTATTACACAAGTAAGATATTTTCAGAAGCAGAGACTCGGTACAATATGATTGAGCAGATGGTACTGGCTCTAGTAATGAAAAATAAGAAGCTACGACACTATTTCGAGATGATGTGGTCAGCCTGAGGATTTGTAGCAACACCCGAAGGTTTCGCAGCTTCCACAACGTCCTAAAACCCTAGACTTTCATCGGCATCATCCTCCAAATCGTCCAAAAAGCTACTTTTGAGGCCCTGACTTTGTATATGATGATCTGGATCATATTTCTAGTCCACGAACCCCGCATATGTGTCACACTTAACAATACCTCCATGATAGGTTCTGTCACCAGGATCCTTGATGCGATCTTCTCAACCCATGCGATAACACTTGACATTATTCATTTGGTTGATGACATCGTACTGAGTATGGGACTGGGAGAGAATGAGTTCAAGCGTGTCCTAACGATGATCATCGGTACCCTACAACTGCTTCTTCAGATTGAAGACCTGCACACTCAGAGCAGAATGCCTATGGATGAACTCATCATGCTGCCTCTGAGACGCCTCCAGGTCATGCAAGAAAAATGAACATAAGATTAAAAAGATATATGGAAACAAAGTAAAGTCAGATTAAAAAATAGAGAGTCTTACCAGCTGAACCTTGAAGACTTCAGCGTGAAGCCCCACATTTTCAGGGTTATCCGAGGCCAGGTCTGCACGCAGATCCTGATTTTCAATCCCCCGCTGAGTCAACCTCTCATCGCGCTTCGACTGAGTGGCAGCAATAAAAGACACCTCTTTCTTGCGAGCCTCGACCTCGCGTTCCAACTCCCCTTTATTGACTTCACCGCTTCTGAGGTATTGTCCAACGCATTCTGAGCCTCCTAAAGGTGAACCTCTGATGTCCAAAGCAACTGGGTTGCACAAATGACACTCACCCCACTGAACTGTATGATCTCGCTGTTGAGGGAATGCTCTCGAAGAAAATAGGGTAGACCCTGATGTGCAGAGGCAGAGGTAACGATGGAGCGTACAGAGCTTACCAGATTATGAAACTCCCCAATATCAAAAGAATGGCCTGGTAGTTCAAGGAGTTGTTATACAGAGCTCGAAAGAGGTTGCAGCGGAGGCAAGACAGAAGAGACTAATGAAGATCCAAAGACAGAGGCAGACAATCTGGAGACTGAGACTTCGGGTGGAAGCAGAAGGCAGAAATGCAGATAAAATTGGGACTGGGGCGGTATGAGTGATAGGCGCAGCAGACCCTGACCTAGAAGTATCAACTGCAGAGTTTGGCCCTATCTCAACCCTTGAAGCGATGATGTCAGCTCGCTCTCAATATTATATTTCTTGCAACAATGTTGGAGCTGACCCTCCTCTTTCTCTTCAGGAGTTGGAGATCTGAGTCGAGAAGAAGTAAGGATCTCAGCTGAAGAAAATGAGGCTCGGAGATCCTTCATCTTGGATCTAGATTTACCAAGGGGAGACGTGGCACCAGAAGGAAGTCGGACTGCAACAGAAGAAATAGCAAGAGGCTTTTACAAGTTCGAGCTGCAACCGAGGCCGCATGAGGAGACTATTATGAAGACTGCACTGCAGAGTGTAGACACTGTATTTTTTTCATGAGCCCGATGATGAGCCTCGTATGGTGGCACTACCTGAAAAGTTACGGAAGTTGCGAAAAACGAATGCCGGAAGGAAAGAAAACCCCTAAAATTAGCCCCTCATCGGATTCAGACTCACTAGCCAACCTCGGATTCGCTCAGCCGCTGTTTCAAACCTTAGCCTCAGACAAGCCCCAAACACCTGCAACTGGCCCATTACCCTGCAACCCATCCACAGGGCCCAAAGCCCATGCAACCCACCATGCACACACCCATAGGCCCATGAAAACCTCCCATGCACACCCAAATATTCCCAAATAGATAAAATCTCATGCATTACACATGCTCAAATTCACTCATCAACACTTTCCAATTTAACAAGATTTGAAATCCCATGAAATTCACATGCCAAAATTCCCTCATCAACACTTTCCAATTTAACAAGATTTGAAATCCCATGAAATTCACATGCCAAAATTCACTCATCAACACTTTCCAATTTAACAAGATTTGTGATCTCATCCTCACCAATTAACAAGATTTGAGATATCCTCATCACCAAGTTTAAGAGATTTTATTCCCAAAATAATTTAAGAATATATCTCCCAAATTTCCATGATTTATTTCAATGATTTGGAGATCCCTTGTCATTATAAAAAATGAGCAATCACCGAAACTTGAGAGGGGGCTTGGACGTGAACTTCAACAAAAAAACCCTAGGGATCCTTTCTTCTTCTTCCACCGAAACAACAAACAAAAAACCCTCAACATCAGCCATCAGAAGAAACCCAAAAAAAAAAAAAAAAAAAATAAATAAAAAAAATCGATCAAAAAAAAATCACATCCAAAATCACCAAAAACAGCAAAAAAGCAGCTAAAATCACCCAAAACAGCAAGCCAAAATAACCAAAACAGCGAACAGCAAATCAGAAGACAGCCACCGAAAAAAACAGTAAAAAATAGCTCCCAAAAATAGTAAAAAGAGCAACCAGAAAAAAGCAAAAACAGCAACCAATGAAATAGCAAAAACAGCAACCAGAAACAGCCAAAGAACAACCAGAAAACAGTCAAACAGCAAGCAAAAATAGCGAAACAGCAAGCAGAAACAGCGAACCAGCGATCCGTCCGGCAACGACCTAACGCACTTCTAAGAAAGCAACTTAAAATGTAAGACCTGAGGACACCCTTTATCATATTTATTTTATAGTTCCGGACGCTGCATGTCTGGCTGGATTGAAATACGTTCAGCCGGGTATGCGAAGTCATACATTAAAGAAGGCCAAATTTCTGGTCACATCTTTTCTTTCTTTAAAATTTCGTTATCATAACATATGAAAAAGAAAGTATTTGACAGTCTACAAATTAGGACACATAAATAAAAGTTTAAAATATTTATAACATAATGTCAAATTCATATCATCACAATTACATTCATGAATCACTAGCTTTATATTAAATTAATATCATCAAAATTGTTGAACCATGATAAGAAGCAATTCAAAAATATTAAAAGAGAGCAATTCAAAAATTGTAAGTTAGTGAGTCATTTTATATGAAGAATATTTTACCCTAAAAATATAAAACAAAAAAAAT
Source organism: Zanthoxylum bungeanum (assembly GCA_019454045.1). Classification (NCBI taxonomy): domain Eukaryota; kingdom Viridiplantae; phylum Streptophyta; class Magnoliopsida; order Sapindales; family Rutaceae; genus Zanthoxylum; species Zanthoxylum bungeanum. The sequence goes on from SKCR01041588.1 coordinate 54,195, forward strand.
AAGCTTGCGGGTATCTGCTAATTTTGTTTGAATATCAAACCTGCACCAAACCCGCAGCGGGTTCTGTTTTAAATTACCAAACCCGCTTAAAAATTTACCAAATCTTACTAATTGCAGGAGGGTTTTTGCGGATTTGCGAGTTTATGGATGAAATTACCATCCTTACACATAATACAAATTATGACGTATGATCCCACAAATGAAGGTGTAAAGATCATAACTCCAATCTTCGAGGCAGTCATTACCAGCAAGTTTACAAGCTTGACTTCATCTTTATTTATTATATTATGAACGGTGCTTTACCTTATGATAGCTCATGTTGGGGCTAGTCAAGTAAATGGCCGCTTTAAAACATATTTAATGAAATAGGAAATATAAATTGACCGAGTGGAAAAATTCATCCTCAAATTCAAATACTAAAATTTTGAATTGATATTCTCATTATGTATTTTCAAGCTCAAATTTAAATAATAATAAAAACACTTAAAATATAGTAGGATTTTTTAAAGTCTCGGTGAAAACACTTGAAATTTCTATGTCGCAGTGCCAAAACGCATCGTTTTGAATCGTTGCCATCATCTTTATCTCGATACTGAGCTCAGCTTTTAACCAACAGTGACCCGAGGGACAGCAAAGGGCAAGGCAAAGGAATGCGAGAGGGGTGAGCACATATAATATATCACCTCCAATGGCAGGAGAGAAAATAAGACTAAGAGCAACCATTTGCGAAATGCTAGTAATGGGGAACGGCATGCTCCCAAATAAAAATACACGAGCAACAGAAAGAACTACAATAAGTCCATTACTAAACATCGTGATTTGAACCCAAGGAGGCAATACAACATTTGTCTTCATGGAGCAACTACTGTCATCGATACTCTCGTTCCTCTCAAGGAAACTACATCAGATAGACCCAGCGCTTGGGAAAAAAAAACACTCGCAAAACTGACTTTATGACACTTATGGCGCAAAAGTTCCTCGGAGGAACCAAGGACAAGTCAAACCTGAAGAAAGAAGGGAGCACATATGAGGCAAACGTGCATCTGAATGCACGGATATAAAGTTTAGTTTCGAATTCTACTACAGTCCTCTTCTGCTTCGGCTACCAGAACCAGCTACAGTCCTCACACCAGCGGAACTATGCAAGTAAGAGCTTCCTCTGAGACCATGAGATGGAGAATGGTGGGGAGACGACAAATTTGAGTCACTCCCCTTGAAGGCCTCAGCCTCCAAAACCTTTGCTTCATCAGTTAACATAGCCAACTGTTTTAGAAAAAAAAAGCATGTCAGTCTCCAGATATATAACATAAGAGTTAATAAGATTGACAACCGACATTAATTTTCTTCTGCCTAAAAGATCAATCAAATGGAGCCCAACAAACTTTTTCAGTCATAAAAACTGTCTAGCTCTAGCAGACAAAAACTGACATAAAATACGCAACGTGCAAACAGTTTGAGCATGTGCCTAAGAAGATATGACCATAGGACACAGCAGCATCAATGAAGTTAGTTCCTTTTAATAAAATAATAAAAAGGACAATCTGAATCCATATAATTAATTTAGTATTATACCCGAATCTCATTCTCCCTCAACCGGTCCTGTAGTGCACTTATGGCGGGACTTAAACTGCAGAAGGGTATAGAATAAGGGATGCAAGTACAAACAAAAAGTGGAGCTTATATAACCAAACAAGAAATAGGGGTCAGTTACTAACCAATATTCAATTAATTTGCACATTGAAGCCTGATAAGTTGATGTGTGATGGATGTAAGTAAGGGGATGAACTTTTCCATCCCTGAGTAAAATTGAAGAAAATTAGAGTGGATGATCAACAAAATTACAATATAAAAATGAAAAGCCAAGTTAATGATAAGCAAGAGAAAATGAATTCAATGAACACCTCATATTTTGCATGATGGCCTGGTTATATGCTGCCCGCTCCTCATCATATAGCGTACGTTGCAAATCCGTAAATGATGTTAGAGGTGAATCAAGTTTCAGAAGAGACGAAGTCGGCAGAACATGAAGAGGGATTTCTTTCCTGACATACTCCGCACCGCTGTCAACAAACAGTTAAGATGAGGATATTGAAAAGACGTGCATTTTTTACTAAACCATCATTTCTTCACAATGATAACCGCTATATAGACCAGAGCTACAGAGAAAGAATGTGGTACCAAGTGATTAAATACATACTCAGATATACCTCATGTCCAAATTAGAACGGTGCATCGCCTCCTGCATGCTTTCTGACATGTCCATTGGATCTATATCACCAATGGTGTTATTTAAGTCAACAGTTTGGTAGCTTCCTCCAGCTCTCTCTCTCTCAAGATGGTTGGCATCAACATTAGCAAAGAACCCACCCAACTCTGAAGACCTTCCCCCACTCTAGCGAATATATTGACAAAAAAAATACAGGAAAAGTCCATAAATAACACTTTGATGCAAATCAACTTAAAATATATATTTTATGGACAAATATATTAACATAGATGGTATGTCTATCTTCAGTAACAACAATGAGTTTGAAAATCATGCAAAGAGTGCTAGAATTACGAGAGAGAGAGAGAGAGACCGCAGGGTATCTACCACGGGCAAACAATAACAGTGTCAGTTGTCAAGTGTAAAAATAATAATAAGAAACATCTTGTAAATTAAAATCTACACTGAATGGATGTAACATAAAATGAAAACTCCAATGAACATCCATTGCAGCACAATGATAAATAAAAAAAGGACAAGTAACCCTGATCATGCAAAGATCCATTATTTTTCTAAGTTTATACAGATTTTTAGATCCCTGGTGGTGGTGTCAAGCATATGAAATTTTCCAAAATTTCAGTCAAAACATATATACCTTCCAAGATGCTGCCATAATTCTGGAATCACCAGTATCTTGCTCAGGGTTCTCTGCCAGTGCATTTCCAGGTCTCGCTGATAGAGTTTCTGAAGAACTTAAAGATGATTCAAGATCAATCACTGTACCTTTATTAACAGCCACAGGTGATAGAGCACTAGGCCTTGATATGTGATTCTGCTTCCCATCCGAGGACTGGAACGCAATAACTTGAATTCTTCCGACCTGAGATTTCTCCAAGTATGTTTTGATCTTAGCTAAACAGAAATCAAACACAAGACCAATCATGTAGCACACATGAAATACAAACCTTGTTTGCATCTTCACTAAAACAGGAAAATATCAGCCCAATAAATCCAGTATCTAGCAGCTGATACATTGCCTGAGTGCGCACATCTGCAGAAGGTAGGAAGCAGAACTCTTAGTGTCAAGAATCCAACTACAATAACAGAAATTGCCTGACAAATAACAATGTGAAGCCTAGTCTCAAGCATTTTGAGTAATTCAAAAACTAAAATGAGTCTAACATACTTATACTTCAATTTGGGTTACAGCGAAGTTCGATAACATGATAAGCAAGTATACTGTAGAGCGACTAAGCTTAGACTTTCGATCATAGTCTTAGTGCTGGTAACTTAATCAAAAGCCACCCCACAACCTTACCTCCCAATCCTGGTGTGAGTTGGATTAGATCCCTAGACCTCTCTGTACAAGTGACTTTACCAGATGAACTAGCATAATTCATTGAAACTTGCTTTAATGCAAGTTCCAAATTAAATTCCATTGTAAGAATGACTGGTTGCAGAAAACAGTGATTGCTAGTTATAAGTTACACTAAGTAGTAACTTGTGTAACTTCCATCTTCTTTAACCTTCTCATTTATTTTTCCCTTGAATTTTATTTTTCCCATGTTTCTTTGGTCATTGAGAAACTAGGAAGGAAGCCAAATGGTTGCACAACAACAGCACAAGTCCTGGTCCTTAAAAGTTCCTACATGCTACATAATCCATAGGTTCATAATGATGCTCCCTAAGGTCAACTCAATTCATTTTTCCCACAGAAAAGTTTCCACTCAGACAGTGGAATTGACATGCACCATTAGACAAAATATAACATTTGTGGAAGACAGACATTTCAATAAATTAGGGGAAACTATGTACAATACGAAGTGCAATGTCATTCTTTTAGATATCTGGCAATGCACGAAAGTATATCATCGTCATAGCCAAACCTACATCTTTGTTAAAGTCCTCTAAAGTTTGCCACAT